>CM034054.1:430769-461262 GCA_019804595.1 Bruguiera parviflora | reverse complement strand
AATTTAAATTTAAAATTTTAAAAATAATTTTAATATTAATAGATTAAACTTCATTGATTAATAATTATGATTGAATTATATATTTTAAATTTAAAAATATATAATTAATTAAAATAATAACATAATATATAAATTTATATTTAAAAAATATATAATATCTATATTTATATAATTTTTTATTTTAAAATTTGAAATTTTAATTAGTTAAAAGTTAGTATTGATTACTCGTAATCAATATTCATGTATATAATTATTAAAATTAATATATAAAATAAATTATTAATTTATCACAATATAATAATTTTAATTTAATTATTATGAAGTAACAATTTAGTATTTATAATATTTTAATTAATTTAATTTATTATTAATATATTTTAATTAATTTCATTAGTTTGCACGTATAATATGCTTTAAATGTAAAAAAATTAATTAAAAATATATAATATGTAGTTTATATATATAATTTTTTAAAAATAAAGTTAAAATTATTAAAAAAATAAAATTATAAATTTATTTTTACACTAACTTTACCTATTAACACGTATTATTTTAAATCCTATTGTTACATTTCATGGGCAATATGTCAATTTTAAATCCTATAATGCTTTGAATTTGCGTTGGATCTTTAAGAGTTTGTGGTTGTGGTTGAATGAGTGGACATCTTAGGATATGTTTTTGTCCCATTTCAAAGTTGAAATTACAATTAAAAAAAATAATTAATCGAGGCCAAAGCTTGCTCCTTTGAAAATTTACAATCCAATACTACAATTTGTCATGCATGCATGTAAAGAGAAATTGACTCACACTTGCAATGATGCTAAAATTCTTAAGTTATTTTATTACATAAATGACCCCAACATTAAGCAATATATTTTTCAGTTAGACACAAATGAGAATGTTTTGTTGTAACGAGGTGGTTGGATTGTGTATTGGTTGTTGTGACTTTATAATTGATATTTATATCTTATATTTATTATTTTAAAATTTTTGTATATAATTATAGTTGTGTATAATTTTAAGAATAATTAATAATTTTTATTAAATATTATAAAAATTATTATTTTTTTGTAAATTTTATAAAATATTTTAATTTATTATATTGCGTGAATTTAGTATAAGTTTATTTTTTCATTTTACGAAAAAAAAGAAGAAGAAATATTTACAAGAAAATTGAAAAAAAAAAAAACACGGAGAGAGAACCGACGTGACAGGAGACACAAAACGACACAAAAAGAACTAATCGTATTAAAATCAAATCCAACTCAAATTCGCAGCATCCGGGTGTCTCTCACTCAAATAAGCAACCCAACGGGCAGTCCCTGAAAATCCGACGAAAAATTTCAGATCCAGTTCTTGCTTCTCCAAGATTCTCTTTTGACTCTCTCTCCCTCTCTCTCTCTATCTCCCCCTCCTCTGGGTTCCATACCCCACATTGACTCTCTCCTTCTCTGTCAAGATCCAATCCAATTCAGTGCAATTCCACTGAGCAAAGTAAAAGTAAGCTTCTTTTTCCTCTCACTTCCTTCTAATCATCATTTATTTTCTGGGTTTTCTTCTTTTTTGGGATCTAAATGATTTTGTTTATTGTTTCTTATTTTTTCCCTCTTTTTTATTTTTTTTTATCTTTTTTAAAAAAGTCTTTGCTAGACTTACACTTTAATGTAGTATATTGAAATGGGTTTATTTCTTTTTTATTTTTTAAAAAATTGTTCGTATTATTCTTTTGAATCAGGCTGTGTAGCTGTCAAAGACTCTGGCTTTGCTATGGAAGAGTATGTATCTTTCTGTAATTTGTTTCTTATTACCAGAATTGAATGATGGATTTTGGACATTTTTGTTCTTTTGCTTCTTAATTTTTCTGTCTTGAATTCTTGTGCTTGACGGAATTAGAGAAAATGGGGTTGAGCTACTGCAAAGATATCGGCGAGACAGACGAATACTTTTAGATTTTATTCTTGCGGGTAGCCTCATTAAGAAAGTTGTAATGCCTCCTGGTGCTGTTACATTAGATGATGTGGATCTTGACCAAGTCAGTGTTGATTATGTCCTGAATTGTGCTAAAAAAGGTGGCCAGCAATCATTCTATTATTTGTTTTTCTTTTCTTTTGGATTTGTGGGCTTCGGCCTTTTTTTTTTTTTCCCTAATTCTTTTATGTAATGTAGGTGAAATGCTCGAGCTTTCGGATGCTATAAGAGATTACCATGATAATACTGGTTTGCCCCAGATGGTAAGCTTAAACTTAGGATGCATCATTAATGAAGTAGTTCACTGACTTGTAATTTGTCGCTCTCTTAAGTTTGCAGGTTGGTGCTAGATCTTCTTACAATAGGTGCTTTTTTTTTTTTTATAAATTATTTCCTTTTGCAGGAAGGATTTAAGTGTATGATTTGATAAGTATTGAGGAGATAGTCTAATTATATATCATTGTTGGTCTTCTTCTTATTTTTTCTCTGTCCTTTCTATTTTTTGGTTGTTATGTTATTGGCAATAAATTTTTTATGCTTGTGCCTTATATATTCCAGTCTATCTATGTTTGCAAATTGGTGCTATATCTGGTTGTAGTAGGTTTAAATTTTTATTTTTTAGATTTTCTTCCACGAAGGTTCTTCCACCATTGCTTGTTTATACATATTTTCCTTTGTCCTTTCTGTCTTTTGGCTGCCATGTAATTGCCAAAAAAGAGTTCAAGTGTGGGTTTTATATATTTGGTATACTTTTTGCTGGCCACTTCTAAACGTTGCTTCTTTTATCAACTTAGAATGGTGGGGGTTCAACAGATGAATATTTCTTGGTCACAAGTCCAGAGATTTCAGGATCACCTCCAAGAAGGGCACCGCCACCTGTTCCTGCTCCAACACCAGCTCCTGTTTTTGCACCATCGCCTGTTGTGTCACTGTCAAGCTTAGAAAAGTCAGAGTCCTTTAACTCCACTGATGTTCGAGAATTGACTGTGGATGACATTGAAGATTTTGAGGATGATGATGGGATTGACGAAGTTAATAGCATCAGGGTTTCAAGACATAATCCAAATGATGCTGCAGACCTGGTACCCAAATTGCCAGCTTTTGCAACAGGTAATAATTGTCTTCAAAGGATAATGCATTGAACCATTGTACTTCCCATAATGGTGGATGTTTGGAAAAGAACATTCAGAATGATGCTCATAGGTTTTCTTTTTGAGGGATATCTCTCCATTGCACTCTAAGGTTGGCACCAAATTTATGCCACTCTTCTTAGAAGGATTGTATGAATGTAGATCATCTTTTGCTGTAGTGGCATAAGAAATTGAGGCAACAGTTGGATGATAGTGTCAAACTGCCAGGGGGGATTCTTTGGCTTGGAGAACATAGTATTATTTATGCTGTTGAATGTTCAATTGGAGCGGACTGCTGTTTCTTACAATACTTCTTGCAGGGTTTTCTTGGTAAGGGTAGCTTCCAATACCTTTTCATTTGGGAAAGGAAGAAAGTGACATTGGATCTGTGGAAATGGTCAATTGATTTGTGGTTGGACTGCAGTTATAAGATTAAGCTCGAATGATTAATCTCAATAGAACCCTTGGATCACATCATTCACAAATATTGATATCCCTTGCATTACAATTTTCACAGATATTGATAAAGAGTATCCTTTATTTTAGATCCTTTACATGAAGTTGCATCCTCATTGGCATGGATATACTTGTTGAATTTAAAAGTTGTAAGGAAAAACTTAGGTTGAACTAGTGATTTTCATAGCGATATTTTACTTCCTTGTTTTGCATCCAAATATCAGTGTGCCAAGTCTGTATTCTTAGGAAATTTTTTCACATTGATCTGGAAAACTTTTTTTCTATTTTTTCAATTTTCTAGAAGACCATTGTTCTTCTGTAACTCTTATGTATCTTATATGCATCCCTGGATAGTCCCTTGCAAATACCTGCATGGTTGTTAACATTTGCGACTGAGCTTTGATATATGATGTGCCAAATTTTCTTTTAAATTCATTCCATATCATGAAAACCTGTGGTTACATCTGCATCAAAGTACTAGGTCTGGACTGCACCATTAGAATGTCTCTTGGACTAGTCAAGACATGGAGCATAAAACCATACTTTACAATAGTTCTTTTTATATGGTGAACCAGCAAACCAGCACCAATAATTATATAATGTTTCACTAATCTTTCCTATTCTCAGGTATCACAGATGATGACCTACGTGAAACTGCATATGAAGTCCTTTTAGCATGTGCTGGGGCAACGGGGTAACTTTCCACTATCTTCATCTAGCTTTGAAAAGTCCAAGCATTCACATATGTGCATCTTTGGATTTCAGTCTCACATATTTTTAAAAATTTAAATTTGCATTCATATTATATCTTTGTTACTTTCCTGGCATCCTTTTGCCTTTTGCTTCTAAAAAAAACTCTTTTTTTTTTCTTTTACCCATGTTACAATGACATGAGCAGAGGTCTTATTGTTCCATCAAAGGAAAAAAAGAAAGAAAAAAAGTCTAGACTGATGAGGAAGCTTGGACGTACTAAAAGTGATCAAGTTGTGGCTCACTCTCAAACTGCACCTGGATTGGTTGGCTTATTAGAGACCATGCGTGCCCAAATGGAGGTAACTCTGAAGTTTCTTTACTTCACATGGATTCATTTCAGTGGAGTTCTTTTTATTTTTGTGCTTGATAAGTGGTTTTGAAATCATTTTTTACATGATTTTCATCTATGTAAAACAAGAAATAGATAGTCAGAGTTTCCAATATTGACATGCCTCAATATATTGTACACAAAAAGCTGCTCTGGAATAAAATTATCTGCACGAATCATCTTCAGAGTTGTGGAAAAATTGCAGATATCAGAAGCAATGGATATTAGAACAAGGCGAGGTCTTCTCAGTGCTCTTGCTGGAAAAGTTGGAAAGAGAATGGATACTCTATTGATTCCTTTGGAACTGTTATGCTGCATTTCACGCACAGAATTTTCAGACAAGAAAGCATATATACGATGGCAAAAAAGGCAGGTAATCCTAGATGTCAATAACGTACGACTTATATTTTGGATGGTTTTTTTAAGCTCCCGAGTGATGAAACTACAGCTGAGAAAATGATTGATTTCATGGTAAATGGTTTTTCTTTGTCTCAGAACAGTTATTCATGCTGGAGGAGGGGCTTATCAATCATGCAAATGTTGGATTTGGGGAAATGGGCCGTAAGGCAAGTGAGTTGAGGATCATTTTGGCAAAAATTGAGGAATCTGAGGTATATGCTACATAATTCCAAATTTGAGGAATCTGCTATTATTATAATACCATGCCAAAATATGGTGCATTTGTTTCATGCCTGCTTGACTGTGTTGAAAATGTTCCCGTGGCACGAGTCCCTGTTTTGCATTGTCACACTGGAATCAAAATCTATGGCTGCGATTTCATTCCCACATCTCATGAATAGGAATTAAGTTGGAACATATTTTTGCTGCTAAATGCTGACATAAATCGTTGATTTTAACCTCACTACTTGGAAGAATAGTACCTCACATGTCCTCTATACAATGTGAACCTCCTATCTCAGATTTTAAATCAAATGAAATCTCCTATCTCAGTATAAAAGAGGAGGATCATGCATCACTCTTAGTTTGTGTATAAATAATAATTTCGTACAGATAGAAACAGAGTTATTGACTCAATTGTGGGCAATTGGTTTTTCTATTTAGACCCCATAGAAGTATGATGTTATCAGTGAATTGGGGCATCCTGTACTTTTTATATTTTGTTGCTTTTCTTGGCACCAATTTATTTGGTTGTCTCATTGCTGTATTAGTTTCTTGGTGAAGTTTTGCAGTTGCATAGTTCAAAGTCATTATCCTGAGTTTTGTCTGCATTGTTATGTATTAGCTGCACTATCTTAGGCCACTATTTCTCAGTGCATTGAACTATCTTTGTGACTGACTGGACTTTTTGCACAAGCTCATTGAGGCATTGGTCCACCTATATTTGTCCTGTTTTGTTGAGGGAACATTTATATTTGACTTTTGAATAGCAAGCTTTGGTATTCTGTCTTAGTTTGCCTGCATATTTTTGTTTGGGGCTTCTAATTATTATCCTCTGCCCCTTCTTTGGGCTATGTTTTAGTTTCGTCCATCTTCTGAGGGTGAAGTCCAGCGAGCAGAATGCTTGAGATCTCTCAGAGAAGTTGCCATTCCACTTGCTGAGAGGCCAGCTCGGGGTGACTTAACTGGTGAAGTATGCCACTGGGCAGATGGCTATCACCTTAATGTCAGACTATATGAGAAGCTTCTTTTCAGTGTCTTTGACATTTTAGATGAGGGGAAGCTGACACAGGTTAGTTGTTGTTTCACTGTGGCACCAAGTGCATGAAGGAGCTTTCTTGCATTGGATATTTTGATTTAAGCTTTGGAATGTTAAATTGACTCCCACTGCACTTTAAACTTATTATTTATTGGTTGATTCTTATGGATGGAGAAAGAAAAGCTCCAGCGATTATTATGAAAGCTTATGATTTTATTCTGAATTATTGAATTTTTCACAGGGTTGTTTATCAAATGCCTTTTTGTTTCCAAAATAGATCTTTCATCCAATTCTTATAAATGTAATCTGGTTATTCAAAATTACCATAAAGTATTAGGATTTGTATGCCAAACATCACAAGTTTGATAGTGATCAATGTCTTTAGTTCCAAACTGCACAGAATGGCCCAGTGCGTTGTCTTTTTCTGGTTTGGCCTTCATATTATCCTGTTTACAGGAAGTGGAAGAAATACTTGAGCTTTTGAAGTCCACCTGGCGTGTTTTAGGGATTACAGAGACCATCCACTACACTTGCTATTCATCAGTATTATTTCGTCAGGTATTACAAATTTCCAGGGTCTGTGCGGCTAAGCACTTTGTTTCTATCCCACACTGATAGAATATCATTTTTTCTATGCCACGTTGATAGAATACGTCCCTATTGCTGCTTTCAGCCTTTGTCAAGTAGATATTTTTATAAACCTGTCTGATCATTTTCCACATAGAATGCCTGCATACATGCTTATAGGATAAGCTAAGATTGCAGAGCTATGCAGTGATATTTGCAATAACTTGTTCTTTAGGTTTGTGCTTAACTAATTTTGTATTTTGTTTTCCTCTTATTATAATGTTTGCCATTTGATCTTTTCATCTTTCATTTTTGCATACTTTTCCACATGTGCTTTTTTCTGCTCATTATATTTATAGGTTTAGGCAGTTCCAATTACTTGGCTGTTGGTATAAAGACGTACTTTTACCATTATCAGTGCTTTTTCTATCATCAGCACACTTGTCTGTGTTATTAGAGGCTGTTGTCAGAAGTGAGAAAGGACTTGACAGCATACTTCTTGTTTTGCTTTTATCTGTTGTGTTAAATTTATTTATGAAGATTAAAGTAGGGCATGGAACCAAAATTTGTCGGAAGACTACTTAAAAAACTCGTGTGGCTTCTAATACAGTGGTCTGCATGTCACATTTGGGCTATAATGGTTTGGGCCTTTGGTAAATAGTTTTTTTTTTATATAGCTTTTTGTGTGAAAACAAAGTTGAGTGAACCAATTGCATTATGGCTTGAGCTTGAGTGGGAAGCTTTGGAAATGCATGATTTTGATTTTGTGAGATTTTGTTCAATTTATAATGGCTTACAGGCTTGGAGGGGTGCCACTAGTAATAAATTTCTATAATTCAGCCATGTTGGTGCTTCTGGTGGGAGCAAAATAGTAGGGGTTTTGAGGGAGAAGTTTCGCTGTGCTTACTATTCTTGATTTATTTGTTCTCATTATAATTGATTTTTTTGGGTGCAATGGTTTTATCACCCTGGTGTCCTTCCTAATGTATATATGCAAGTACAAGATATATAAAAAAAATATCTTCTGATGTACTGTGTATGTGTATATATATAAAATTGTTATAGACTTTCTCATTATCTGCTTGTGCAATTGCAGCATATCATTACACGAGAGCATGGACTCTTACAACATGCCATTGAACAGCTGAAGAAGATACCATTAAAAGAACAGAGGGGCCCACAAGAGAGGTTGCACTTGAAAAGTTTGCATTCCAAGGTTGATGGTGAAGGGTTGTCTTTCTTGCAGTCCTTGTTGTCACCCATTCAGAAATGGGCAGACAAGCAGCTGGGAGACTACCATCTGCACTTTGACAAGGTTTGGTAATCTTGTTGCCCCTCAGAAGTAGCTGGTAGACTGCATGACCTCCAACCTAATCAGAAATCATCTTTAATAGTCTCAAAAATACCTCAATATATTTATCTTTCTAATTCAAGGTTTGTAAGAACAGGCTTGATATGCACATATGTGGAAGAAGATGTCTACTGTGTGGAAGAGAAAGAACAGCCACCAGAAACATTTGGTGATAGTAGTGTTATTGTGTAGTGTTCTTATCATAATTCCATGTTACTCCCTAGGTAGGGCTGAGGATAGATTTCTGACTTTTGGTAGAAAAAGACATCTGTTGTGTAGTTGCTGCTGAGTATTAAACTATGGACAGAATTTGAATAAATGCCTATTTTGTTTTACTCTATACTGACTACTATAATCATTGTGTTGATGAGTAAATAACTCATTGTAAAGAGCACCATGGGGTACAAATCTGGATGGAATTAGCAAAATACCTCATCCTGCAGATGATTGGAGCATTGTTTGTTAAACCAGAAAATGAGTCTCAATTGTCTATATGAGTTGAAGGAGTCTCTCTGTCAAAAGCTCTTCCATTTCACTCTCTCAGTGCATACTGGCTATTCTGCAATGAAAATTTGCTTTTTGTTACTGGCTTAGTTTTATAACTTTCATGATAAATCTATGTTCCTTGTAGGATTCAGCAATTATGGAGGATGTGGTATTAGTAGCAATGATTACTCGGCGGCTTCTCACGGAAGAATCTGAACTGGTGTGTGAAAACCTTACTGTCTGCCCCTGTCTGTAAATATGTAATCTGCACACTTTTTATCTGAGTTCAATTTGTTAAGTTACATGTAGATATTGCTTCCTTCTGGACAAAAAGCTATTATTGGAAACTAATGATCTCCAATGTTCAAAAATTAGTGTTTCCTTTGAACCGTACAGGTTTTTTAATTTCAACTGTTAAAGTTATGTGTTTGTTGTTTCTTGTAGGCAATACAATCGACATCTGCTGCAGATCGAGATCAGATAGAATCATACATATCATTGTCCATTAAAAATGTGTTTATGAGAGTAAGTATTTGCACAAAATTAATTTTGGCTGGTGTGATCTACTAGCTTTTCTTTTTTCTGGATAAGTGTGATGTACTAGATTGTCATCAGAACATTACTTCAAGAACATATGAGGGTCTCATGGTGGAGAACAAAAGCAGAGGGGCCCATATATTGGACAACCACGGCAAATTTAAAAATGTCGGTTAATAGCATAGAATGTAGAAGTATCCAACCTGCAGGTTCAGGCTAGTATGTGGAGATGCCAATGCAAAGTATATTATTCTTAAGCAGCTGGGATGCTAATAAGGAGTTTTTAAGTAGGTCTAGATAACTGCTTGGACTTAGGCAGAATTCAAAATTGTTAGATTTATTAGTTGGGCTCAGAGTGGAGAGGACACACTGAATCCGTTAATTCATTCCCTACTCTCATGGTGGAAAACAACAATAAGGGGGGCCCATGTGCTGGACAATAGCTACAAATAGAAAACAATGTCATAATAGCATGTTGAAGTATCCAAGCCACAAGTTCACACTAGTATGTGGAGAAGCCAATATGAAGTATATTACTCTTAAGCATCTGAGATACTAATAAGGAGTCTTCAAGTATGTCTGCTGAGCCTTATCAGGAATTCAAAATTGTTAGATTTACCCAAGTGGTAGTTTTAACTTGCTTGGTTGAGAGGGGAAAGGAGGCGTTGTATCAGTTGGTTTGTTTCCCCCTTTCATCTGTGGGAAGTAGGAATTAAGTAGGTTGATCAAAAGGGATTTAATTTCTCCAAGTGAAGAAATAAATGCTGAGACATGCACTATGGCAACATGGTATGTATGCTATGCAATTGGCCATTATGCATGCAAAAAACACCTCATTTCCTAGTACATTAACAACAAGCTATATGTATAGGAGCAAATTGCCAAGTTCAAATTATTGACTTGTTTCTTTTCTGAATTCTAGCATAGTTGTATGCACTGTTCCACATTCGATATCTTTTTCTTCATCTTCTTCTTCAAAATGCAGACACTGCATGCTGTTGAAGGTTCAGACACAATGCATGAACATCCTTTGGCAGTGCTTGCAGAAGAAAGCAAGAAACTTCTGAAAGAAGAATCAACTATATTCTCACCAATTTTATCTCAGAGGCATCCACAAGCAATTGTTATTTCAGCATCACTTCTTCATAAGTTCTATGGCAGCAAGTTGGTAAGGATTTCAAGTTGATTTCTATGTGATTTCTCTGGTCTCTCCTGACTCTGCCTGTACCAGATTCTAGAATGAATCTTTCAAACTTTGGTAGCTTAATGAGACTTCTTATGTTCAGAAACCATTTCTTGATGGCGCTGAGCATCTGACTGAAGATGTTGTATCTGTGTTTCCGGCCGCTGATAGCCTTGAACAGTTTATCATGGCACTCATTACCTCTGTTGAGGGAGAGGGGAATGTGGGAATCAACTTCAGGAAAATAACTCCATACCAAGTAGGGGTTTGAATTAATTGCTTACTTTTTTTTAAAGTTCCTCTCATTGCTTTTTCATTTTGAATTGTACCAATGAAGAGTTGATCTCAGAATAATGAGCTGATTGGTGACTAAAGTAAATGATGAAATGCCAAAGCAGCTCCATTATAGCATACTATGCATATAATTTTTCAAGATAATGTATTATAAGATTATAAGTGGAAAAGAATTGTACTGATGTAGATAAAAAAGTGGCATGATGTATTTCGTCATATTCAGTTTTGTAATCAAGCCCTTTTTTTGTGTTTTTTAAAGGTTGAATCTATATCTGGAACCCTGGTAATGCGATGGGTGAATTCACAGCTCGGAAGGATTTTAGGTTGGGTAGAGCGGGCCATTCAGCAAGAGGCAAGTATCTAACTGTATTGTACATTAGGCATAGCATGTACTACCCACTACTCAAATAAGTGCGACTAATAACTTGTAATTAATGTAAACATTTTGTTTAACTATTTCTGCAGCGCTGGGACCCTATATCTCCTCAACAGCGTCATGGGAGCTCAATTGTTGAAGTGTACAGGATTGTGGAAGAGGTATGAACATATCATGGCATTTAATTAAATGGCTTCTAAGAGATCCAACAGCGGACTATTAGAGATCTTAATATAGAAAACTTGTTGTGGAATGCATTACAATGGTGTGCTACAATTCTAACTACCAACTAATTTTTGCTAAGGCACTAAGCTAAGGGAAATGTTGAAACCTTCATGGGCTAGTCATTGCTCTGAAGTTGGCAGTTTCTACTCCCTTTTGTTTTGTAGTCCAGGTATTGTAGTCACCAATAACAATCTTTGCCACAATTTTGTAACTCCTACTCCTGGGCTTCATTCATCCACTATGGAGAAGCTGTACCTAGGTCAGATTTTAGGAACTGATGTAAACCCTAAGGTTTACTTCAGGGCCTAACAAACCTAATTCTCAAAAGTTGTCCAATTCACGGCAAGTGCTTAAATCCATTTAAAAGTTCAAGGGAGAGACTCCTTGAACAGGCCAGGCCCCTCTGTGAGCCAACTGAGCAAAAACTTTCGAGATCATTAAATCAATCTGAGCTCAAAACAAAAATCCTATGAATCCTAGAAACAAGACCATAAACTTCCATGATAATGTTGAGATGATTAATGGTCTAAATATTTATTCTCGAGATTAGATAAGAGTGTAAAAAGTAGAGGCTATACATGAAGAAAGACAAAACATGCAGTTGGGGTGTTGGCTTTTGTTTTTGTGTTTTTTTTTTAATTTTAATTTCTCCAATCTATACTAGAATATATAGAAGTATACGCTGAATTATAGTCCATCATATCATGGCATCCTTTCCTTTTTTTTTTCCCTTCTCCTGCTTTGTGATATAATGGAAGTCCCTTCATCTACTCTGCCATCCTGTACATACCATGTCAAAGTAGTGCCTCAAATGATGCCATTAGCATCTGTTTATTCATCTAAGCTATTAGTCCCATCAACATTATTGTACTTTGGGACTAGGTTAAGTTGGATTGGACTTGGTTAAAAAGATGAAGACATGTTGGCTATTTGTGAAAATTGGATGGCCATGTAGTAACTAATAACTAAGATGTAAGCATTGTTGTTTACCTGACAAAATATGATTAATGTTCTATCAAAAATTAGTGACTCGTTTCCCTTTTGAGGTCTTATAGTTTGGAGTATCATCAGAAATGAAGGTTTCATCTCTAATTCTTTGGCAACCATTTATCATTTATCTGTTTCCGGAGACATCATTAGCCTTTGATGATGAATATTCCTTTTGGTGCAGACAGTTGATCAATTTTTTGCTCTTAAAGTTCCAATGAGGTATTCAGAGTTAAATGGTTTGTTTAGGGGCATTGACAATTCATTTCAAGTGTATGCAAATCGTGTCACTGACAACTTGGGTGAGTTTATTTATGAATAAATTCTTACTTGGCAGTTTGTTGCACTTACATTGTCTGTTAATGCCCCTTTGTCATCCACTCTTTCATTTGTCTGGGGTGCTATATAATACTTTTCCATTTTAATGGAATAGAGATAGATTTTATGACCCTATCTTATGCTATGGCAGTGGTTTTCTAGTTTTCACTTGGATAAACCTTTTGAATTCTTTTCTCATTTATGTAAACAAATAAAATTGACAAAGTCCATCAATTAGTGAATTTTTCATGAATGAATAAGCTTAAATGCTGAAATAGAGAATATTGACATAAAACAAGAAAATAAGTAAATATGCAATTCTAACTGATAAATATTTTAAATGTATTAATTCAAAAAA
This sequence comes from Bruguiera parviflora, assembly GCA_019804595.1. Taxonomy (NCBI): domain Eukaryota; kingdom Viridiplantae; phylum Streptophyta; class Magnoliopsida; order Malpighiales; family Rhizophoraceae; genus Bruguiera; species Bruguiera parviflora. The sequence continues at coordinate 448,288 of CM034054.1, read as the reverse complement.
GGAATCTATTCATATAGTCTGAGTGTATTAACTAAACAAGGAATCTACTGATAGATAGTCTAAGTGCACTGATTGATCATGGAATCAACATTATTAATTTAAAATTGTGTTGAGTAAATTAATTTGTATACCGTTTTGGGGTTCCCCGGATGGAAGTGGGGATGGACAACTTCCAAGATTAGTCATTAAAATTTTCCAACTGTACTTGATATTATTTTGTGTTTGCTTTGCTAGTCAAATTCTCTAGTGAGTTCTATTTTACTTGCTTTTGATGTATGATCCATTCTTTCCTTTTGGTTCACCATTAGACTAAGTTACAGAATTATAAGAACTTCTTTTGTGCCACATCTTGGATTTCCAACATCATGTCCATCCTTCTCTTTTATGCTAGTGTCTTACATCCTTAACAATTTCCAATTCCTTCTTTATATTCCTTTTGGGTGCATTATAGGGACAAAAGCTGGGCATCTGACTGCGTGGTCTGGAACCTCAACAGTAGGAGTATCTGCAAAATAGACTATCCATTGAATTTTAAAAAAGCAAAATCATCAACAGATATTTTCATGCAAAAATGAAGAGTTTGGCACCACTTCTATTGAATGTTCAGTGGAGCCTTTAGATCTTCAAAAGCCCTTAAATTTTGGTTTTTCCATGCAATCCACCCAATCTTACAAGTTGAGCCAATTGCTAGATTTTCTTCCATGCTAGGCTAATATATCATATGCTATTTTCTCTGTGGAAATGAATTTAACATTATGCTTTCAATTTGTTTTTTGGTTTGTTGCTTTTGAGTCAGATGCTTATATCTATCGTTATTTTGGAACTATTCATTTTTGTTGTCTTTTTTTTTTATTTTTTTTATGTCTACATTCTATCAGATTTTAAGAAGTATTTGCCCCTTTGTGTTTATTGGTCTATTATCCCCCAGCATCAGTTTCTATTTACATTCCTCTTTGCACCTTATAAGGTTTGCTTTTCTGTTGTTTCTCTGGGTTTTTGGTGCGTTGACAGCATAAGTTTTGCATGCAGCAAACAAGGAAGATTTGATACCACCTGTTCCCATTCTCACACGACACAAGAGGGAAGCTGGTATAAAGGCTTTTGTAAAGAAGGAACTATTTGATTCTGCTCATCATAGGATGCTTGATGAGACAAGACCACATGAAATCAATGTCCAGACTACTCCAACCCTTTGTGTCCAGCTAAATACCTTACACGTGAGTCCTAGTTCCTGCAAGTATGGTTCTACAATATTTCAAATTTGAGAGTTTCAAATTTTCTGTTTGAGATTTTACTTTTGGCTCTCTTTATCATTTTGTTTTTTTTAGTTGGTTGCTACACTTCTAAGTTTGCTGAGAAACTCTTTTTGGCAAGGTCAGCAATCATGTGAAGTTTTACTGTTTTTTTTTTGTGTTTTCTTTACATTCTTAGAATAAAGGTGTGTACATCACTGTATGTGACATTATTATAGTTCTAAGTAATGATTGAATCTTTGTTTTTACTTAGCTAATTATCACAACAGGCAAATTAGTATAAGCACATCAACAGAAAGGTCCAATAAAAGGGTCATGTTATTCTTAGTGGCCATGCTTCTGTCTTGAAATCAGACTAGACCACAAAGATCAAATAGCATAGAGTGAGTTTTCAAACCTGGAATTCCAGGGTCTGCAATCCAAGATACATCACCTTTTAGACATGGTCTAGAATAGTGATACCCTTACATCACCTTCAGGTTATTCTCCACCAACCATGTAAGATAAAGATACAGCTCAAGTACATCCTCAATGCACGAGGATCCTAGCTTTGCAGGGGCTGGGGAGGGGCCATTTATTGTATGCTGTCTTCCTCTTCCATTTTGCAAAGAGGCTGTTAGATCCAACCTGAGTTGAAACCATGGGGGGAAAATTTCAGGGTGCTATGTTTAAATGGAAATTACTGCACAATTGTCCACATCATTATGTCAACATGGTTTGTTAAATGGTTTGGTTCTCAGTGTCCTTTCTAAGGCTTTTTCACAAAATCCTTGTCATCACTGCATATGGAAGCTCTATCATCCAGTTTGAAGACAATCTATCCCAAACTACCTTGTACCAAAAGGTGGCTATTGCTCAAAAATATTATTAGTCATGGTTTGCATTAAACTTGCAGGTACCAATTGATGCAGCTTTTGTTATTCTGTATTCTTAATGTATGTTTCCTTTTGTGAACAGTATGCCATTAGTCAACTGAGTAAGTTGGAAGATAGCATTTGGGACCGATGGATGGCAAAGAAGCCTTGTGAGCGGCTTACCAGTAAGCCTTTTACTTCACCATCTTTTTTTAACTCCTAATTTAATGCAAAAAATACATAAAATTGCTTGTGCCTAGTTTGGCTAGCTATGTTGTAGGTCTTTGTATGAACAGTACACAAATTGGCATGCTTGGTCCTTATTGCCGTAGGGGTAAAATCTTTCAAATGACATCTTGATTAGTTTATTCACCACACAAATGGACCTTTCTGAATAATAGCAATTGTTTTCTGGCAATAAAGCATATGGGATTGCTATGTTCTAATGGTTCATTATTTCAATATTCCTTTTAGCTGGTGAATTTGTGTTTCCAAACTATGGTGCCTTTCTTCTGGCTTGCCCAATGTGGGTTGGGTTTATTTGGCCACAGAATAAGTTAAAAGTTTTTAACAGTATGCATTTCTACTAATGTCTGTAATATAAATCCTTTTTAGATGAAAAGTCTATGAGTTTGAAGCTGAAGGTTACGTTTGATGGGAGCAGAAAAGATATAAATGCTGCAATTGACCGTATATGCGAGTTCACTGGCAAGTGTTCTTGAGCTCTGCTGATGTCTAGCTTTCACAAGTTAATTAGCACTGAGTAATTTCTTTTCTTGCAGGAACTAAAATCATCTTTTGGGACCTGAGGGAGCCATTTATAGAGAATTTATATAAACCAATGGTATCACAATCTAGGCTGGAAGCACTAATTGAACCACTCGATACTGTAAGATTTGTTTTCTGATGAGGGCACATTATTATGGTTGTACATCAAAGGTTTATTTGATTCATCTTTTGCATTGCAATTAATAAATACTCTGTTGATATTCTGTATTTCTTGACTTCATTAACATCTATACCTCCCTTATGAGAAGGCATATAAGGCTTCATGTCTCCCAGTAGGAACTTTCTTTTTATAACTCTATGATACTGCAAAATGCCATGTGAGAGCATAAGTGTGGACTATTTAACCTTCAAAATATCTCTGTCAAGGTAGAAGCCTCTTGTTAGTGGTTTGGTATTGGAAACTTGGATATCAGATTGGAGTTTCTTTTAGATCTTAATACCTAGTTGATAAGCATGAAGTTTGAACATCTGTGGCATAGGAGGGGTCAGTGACAATCTCTTGGTTTGATCTTGGTCAATTCAGGCAATGTCCAGCATCATTATGGATATGCTACCATTATCACTTGGCAAATGCTATTTGCATGATTGTCAGCATCAGACTGGCACACTTACATTATTTAAAATATGTTTTTAGGGTAAATTAATTTAATTAAAGTCTCAATGACTTGCAAATGCATGTTAATTATCCACTTTATGTCAGTATTCGGTGATAAAAGTGCTAATTCTGCAGGAATTAAATCAACTCTGTGGGGTTATCATGGAACCACTGAGGGATCGCATTGTGACAAGTCTCCTTCAAGCCTCTCTGGTTTGTGCTTCTGCTGCTTTCTAGAAATGTAAAATTGCTCGAATTTGTTTTTGACTGACCGTTCCTCTTTGTCAGGATGGATTACTCCGTGTTATACTAGATGGAGGACCATCACGGGTTTTCTTCCCAAGTGATGCAAAATTGTTGGAAGAAGATGTGGAGGTTTTAAAGGTATTTCCATCGTGAGAAAAAAACAAGGGAAAAAAAGAAAGAAACTGAAGTAAAAGTTGGAATGGAATCTACTTAGGCTAGCCCAGTCATCATGTTGACTGCTGACTTGGGCACCTCTTCCTTGAGACCAGGGAGTTGCTTCACAACTAGAGTTGCATTTGATTCCATTTCATTCAAGGGCTGTGTCATCATTGGTGAAATCTGGTGTTGACTTCGAATTGCTGCATATAACTATTGCTTCTAGAACTTGACTATCAGACATCAGCAATTCCCAGTTTTTATTTTTTTAAATATAATAAGTAGCAACTACTTTATGTGATTACATGTCTCTTGCAGGAATTTTTTATTTCTGGAGGAGATGGACTTCCCAGAGGCATTGTTGAAAATCATGTAGCACGTGTTCGACATGTAATTAAGTTGCATAGCTATGAGGTAACTTTGTCTGTGCCTATAATTTTACTTGTTGCTGACGAATACATAGGATCAAAAATGAACTGCCTAGAGGCATTCTAATACGCCTAGCTTGTTGCATATTCTAGTTGTTACCAGGTCCCATGGTTTGGGGCTGCTGTACTGGATTACCATCAGCAGATCAGTTCCCATTGAGAGAGCCTTCTATATTTCGTGCTTATGATAACTGAGACAGGAACATGACAGCTTTTTGTGATTTTTTTTTTTTATTTGACAAAGGAAAAACTGAAACCCATTCCCTTCCCTTACTCCTCCCAGCGGTTCCTTAGTAGAGAGAGAGAGAGAGAGAGAAGAATGCAAACATGATCTGCCCTTTCCAGGCTTTGGCTGTAGCCATAATGCAAGGGAGGCAGTTTGATAGGGGGAGTGATTAAGGAACTGATTAGAATGATGACTATTGCTCCTCCTTTTCTTATAATGTGAAACAAATGATAAATAAGCCTGTAGTGGAGGAACATAGGGATGGAAAACTAGAACCGCAATAAACTTTGAGAAGGGAAATAGAAAAGACAATGTGTTTGCGGTTAATGGGCTCATAGCAGATGTTGACTGGCAGATCTGATCCTTCCGGAATGCATATCTGTAATTGTATTGAGTGGGACAAGCTAAATAATTGATCTTTGTAGAGCACACTCCAAGCAGTCTTGTTGCATCTAACACATTTGCCAATAGTAACTGTGCTCTAGATGGATGCATCTTGCTCTGGAGTTTCTTCGTTTTAACTTTCATTAGTTTTCCATGAAAATTTGGCAAGATGATCAGATACATCTCGTTGACCCTCGAATGGTTTGCAGACTCGGGAACTGATTGATGACCTGAGAACTTCTAGTGGGCTGGTGCGGCAGAGTGGTGGAGGAGGCAAACTAGGTGCTGATACCCAGACTTTACTGAGAATATTATGTCATCGGAGCGATTCAGAAGCCTCCCAGTACCTCAAGAAGCAGTTCAAAATACCCAAATCTTCAGTTTAAAAGGTGTTGGCCCAATGAACAAACAGGAGAGAAAAAAAACAGGCAAATGTGCATCTGTTGCAATTGCTTATGTTGTGCTCAACAATTTCTATTGATTTCCTCTTCCCTCAAGCCCCATCCCAAGCCCACACACTCCAACCAAAGCCTGCATCAGCACTATGCAGCAACAGGCTTTGTAACCCATTCATGCCAGTGTTCTGCTGTGCTGTTTCTATTAGCCATTGGCTTCTGTTGGGTTTCTTCTACTGAAAGTAGGGTTTAGTGATCAGTTTAAGGACAGATAAGTAATAGTTGTTTCATTAGTTATTTATTTGGTGGCATCTCCATTGTTTAATGTACTTTTTTTTCATGATTGTTGCTTTTTTTTTTTTTTCCGGATTAATGGGACTGATTACTCTGAATATATATATATATATATATACCTGATTTCCTAAATCTCGGTGCATAATTTATACCATTCGATGCATTTTAAAAAAAAAAAAAAAATCTCTGAATGGCACATTTGGTCAATAAGTGTAAATTAGTACCTTATATATACTTTCTCAACTTATTTGTAGTTTTTGTATGCATCAAACGATATAATGCATGCATTTCATAGAATTTGTATCACATATAAAATATTGTTATAACATAAATTCTGTATATGTAATATAAAAATTTACTCGTATTTTATTTGATGGCATCACTTTTATATCTACTTAAAATTTTTTCGAAGTTTATTGTCACTCGAAAGCGTGACATAATACATTTACAAGAATACTCACGATGCCACAGGTATAATGCTGGTTGGTCCACTGTCCTATATTGTATATTTGCATGGAGGAGATGGCTTCTGGAACGTGAGTGATCAGGAAATTGATTCCAGAAGCTGTTGCGGGCATCATTTTATGACTCTTGCGGGGTTGTTTTGGCTGTAAAACAAGTACTTTGGTCCATCGGTGTACTCCAAACTATTGCAATTTAACTCGGTTCGAAATTAAAATAATTTAAAACTTAATTAATTTATATCAAAAATAATACATATAATTTAAATAACTTCATCCGGTCCGGTTCAGGTTCAATGGTAACTTCGCCCTTGCTGGTTGTTACGGGATTCGGGACATTTTACGTACGTGCCGGGAATCGAAAACCGAAAAAGCTAGAGAAAACGACACCGTTGCTACCTGATGAAATGAGTAGCGAGAAACTGGCACAGACGGCGTTGAGCGTTGATAGATATATATATATAGAGCGAGAGAGAGAGAGAGAGAGGGAGGGGGAGAGAGAGAGAGATGTCGTTTACGTTGAGAAGCTTGAAGGTGCCGCCGAACTCGGCGAGCCTGGAGGAGGCGAGGGCAAAGGTGTTCGATTTCTTCCGCACGGCGTGTCGTTCGATCCCTCAGATCATGGAAATCTACAACCTCCACGACGTCGCTTCCGGTTCCCAGCTCCGCTCCACCATTGCCTCCGAGATCCGCAAGCACTCCGACCTCACCAATCCAAAGGTCGCCTTTTTTGTTTTTTTTTTTTTTTGCTCTTTCTTTTCAATTTTCTGATCAATTAACTAATTAATTAATTTCAGTGTGATTAATCGAATTTTGAGAAATGGAATTCTGCTTGGTGTTGATCAAAGATGAAAGCTTTGAGCTTCTTGTTCTTCTTCCGACATCAAAGTTTCAATCTTGGTGAATATAAATGTATAAAAATAAAAGTGAACCCTATAAATAGATATGCCATTCGAATTGGCTCTGGATCAACTATGAATGAATTTGTATGTCAGTGTGTGGGTCCTATCATTGTATGGATTCACTTTGAACTTTTCTTATTTATTGGCTCATCAAACGCAATCTATGCTTTTGGTTGGTAGCGTTATGTTTTGGGATGTGATCGTATATGGCAGGAGTAAGTTGCTGCATACATCGGACCTTGCCCATTGCAGACCATGCCATTAGCCTCCCGGGAGGAAGTAGGGAGACTCCGTGGATGCTTATAGCGGAGCACCTTTTTCTTTCTAAGCCACAATTGTTGCCTTTCTTTCTTATTTATCTGCACTAATTCTTACAGTAATGAGTTCATGTGTTTGCACATTCTGCGTTACTAGACTATTCTCGTCACCTTGGAATGTTGAGATTTCAAAATCTGTGCCATTTTCCGTTTAAGTTGAACTCCTAACACTCCAATTTTGCCAACTCTTTTCTCATTAAAAGATGAAATGCTTGGATCTAAACTTCACCATGTTGTCTCGTAGGAGATGCTCTTCTAGGCCCAGTTTCGTCTGACTGTTGTTACAATTATCATTTGTGATGTGGTTTTCCCAACTTGCTTCACTCAGTAATAGGGGGCTTTGCGTAATTACGAAATCATGGGACTGACAAATAATTTTATTCTATTCCTACTCTCTTGAACCTCCTTATGTGGGCACAAAATATGCCCAACTACTTGTTGACAACTTAAATGCTTGAATAGTTTAGACTTGTCCACTCAATGAGTGGGTTTGGTCATTTGACGGGCTGTGGAAATCGTGTTTGAAGTTTATAATTTTATGGATGGGTTGGACACAGACTTGGCAAAAACATAATCCAGATTGGCTGACTCTATTGTGAGCTTAATTTTTGAGCAGCTCCTATTGTGTTTCCTGTTAAGCATTGAACTCTATAACTGTCCATTTAGTCACTTCCAACCTTCGAGGAGTCATTTCGTTGCCTTAGTTGTGTAACCGTCTCGCTTTAGTGCTGAACTTTGGTGGCCTGCTGAATTTATATCTTCCAATGGCTAAACCCACAAAACTTTTTTTTTTTTTTTTGGCTTTAGCTTGTTCTATCTTGCTGACCATATTGAATCTGCAGGTGATTGATTTGCTTCTGTTTAAGGGGATGGAAGAGCTGGGCAACATTGTGGAGCATGCAAAGCAGCGGCACCACATCATTGGCCAATACGTGGTGGGCCGACAAGGTCTTGTGCACGATTTGAGTGACAAAGATCAAGGAATGTCTGAGTTTCTCAAGAACTTCTACAAGAGCAACTACCTCTGAGCTTATAGGATCTTTTTTTGGCCCGTTACTGCTTTGGCCTTTGGCATTTGCGTGTAGAATTTCTTAATAATAATCAACCAAATATGCTCATTTCCTTTGTGGGGTAGGAACCTTTTGTACCTTTTGTGGTCATCTTAATTGGAACCAAATTGCTGCTTTAAATTCTGTTCTTGAGATTGGCTCCTAGTCTAGTTAATATTACCTTCTAACAATAATTGATTAAAAAAACTAGTATAATATTGTTAAAAAAAGAAAAACTGGGATCCAAAACTAGCTCTCTCTCTCTCTCTCTCTCTCTATATATATATATATATATATATATATAATAAATACTCACGTTAATGGGTATATAAAAATTCTTATGGGAAAACTGTCTATAGAGTAAATGTACCACAATGCAAGAATCTCTCCGCAAAAACATTAGATACCATTATTCTCATTGACGTTTGACCATCATCAAATTGGGAGCTGCGAATAACAATTAAAATTTGTCCATTGTTACAAATTGTGATCATTGGCAAGAATCTCTAGTTGCTGCTTGTGTTTTAATTCATTTTGAAAACGGACAAGATACAATTACTACACATTCTAGATATGCATTATTATCATAATAGTTAGTTACACATTTTTAATTTTTCTATACATAGTCGCAATTAATAATAACAAACATAAACATGTAGGTACTAGCCACAATAACGCCATGTGAACTCGCTTCATGTTGACTGAGTACAAGCCTATTTCAAAAGAAGACTGGCATCCTGTACAAAATTTATTCGGGAAAAAAGTCTACTTTCTTCAATCTCTTAAAAGTAGAAAAGAAAGTAAAATTACAGATAAACAAATGGACAACTCAAATCAATCTATGTTCGACTTTCACACTAATCTCAGGCAATGCCGATTACAAACTGTCTTGGATTTCCATAGAGATGCAAATACAATAAAATGATGGGGACAATGAGACATATGAATAATTAAACATTCATAATTTCTGTCTTAGGTGAAGTCATGTTCTGGTTGTAAGATGACGAGTACCAGTTGTACATCTGAAACTACAAATGAGACATTAGAAAAGAAAAATTTACAACACTAAAAAGCATGCATTATTGCTGTCTACCGAATGCAGCTATGCGAATTTCCGAGGCAAGTATGTTCATTCTCTTGGTCGGGCAAGCCAGAGAGAGCTAAGAGCCCGCAATCTGGAGAAATAATCATGTATTGCAAGAAGTGCACGAGCAGATTGGCGGGTCGTCAATATTCGATGCATTTGCTGTAGCGTTTGCTGTCGCAAATTGTCAGCCTGATTTTTGGAATCCCAATAAGAAACAAACCTCATTAGACACAACTGAGTTACTGTGAATGATCATGGAGGTATTAAAAGCATTAACCTGCCGAATAAAGCCCTCGAGTGTCCCTAACTTCCCCATGGCCATGGCCATCTGGCCCATGTAGTTTGCCACATTTCCTGATGAACCTGAGGAGCCTAGCGATCCGGTAGACAAAGTCTCAGCCAGTGATTGCTGCAATGCTTCCATTCCCTGAGACAATGCATCCTCTGCCTGTTGGGAGGATTGCTGCAAGTTGCTAATGCCGACCAACTGCTGCTCTGTCAAAGGTTCTAACTGATTCACAAGAAGCTGCAGCATCAAGAGCTTAATTTTGTTACATTTCAGGAACTAAAGCATAGAGATATGAGAAAGTGGTGTCAACATCAGAAGAAACACGAACCACAGGTAATTCAGACAAAAACAGAAAGGTGCAAATAACGCGTCAGCAACAAAGTAGAAACTCGCACAAGTGACATGCACAAGTAGAAGGTGACAACAGACAGGAAATGCTTCTACTTTCCCATCACAACTGTTGATGAAGAAAAGGCCATGGAATGAGACTTATTCTGTTTGCCTTTGCAGCATGTACATGCATTCAGTGACACACTACAGCTGCAAATACAGCTAAAGTCCCAATATGCTCGCGATTTGGGGATATCCATATATCGAGAGACAATCTAGCATTAGGGGACTTGATCATAGCTACCAAAGCAAAAATCAGGTTTCAGGTGCATAATGTGCTGTTTGTTTTCAATTGTTACTTTCACAAGAGCTATTCAATCATAGATACCAATGCAGATGCCAGGTCAGGGTTCAGAATGAGTTGTTCATTCAAATTGTTGCAAATACAGTTTAAAAAGAAATGGGATCAAAGCGGCCCATCATTGATTTGTACCGGAAGATAATGGTGTCTATTTCTCTTTGGTCATTTTGCTATCATTAAGCACAAAAAGTGGCCACATGTAGAACTTAGGTTTATGATACAGAAAGATTTCTGTTTTAAATTTGACAACAGCTAATTTAGCTGAACAGAAAATGAAGAAAAGGGCATAAAGCATCGCTGGGAAAAGGATTTTTACAAAAAATGAAAAAGAAATGTGAGCCATGACATAACCATCCATGGCATCCAGGATAAAAGAGCTATGCGAGGATGAATAAATTTACATTACAACTTTATATAAAAATTACTCACTTGAAAGAAAGAAGCTAACATTGCGTGACACCCAAGTTTGAATATTGCCACAAAATTCCATGGATAGCCAATGGATAACCATTAACTATATTGAAAAACATGGGAAATCTCTATTCTGAGTGTTGGAGTATAGAGGATTCTTTGAAAAACACGGGAAATCTTTATTCTAAGTGTTGGGAGTATAGAGGCTTCTGTACCCACCCTCTTATCTTTTGCTAACTAAATAATATTCAAATTGATCAGACCATCAAATTGTGTCTCCAGAACAATGTATCCACAATATTGCCCTTCCAATGAAACTAGAACTTTAGCTTCATGGTTAAAGTTGAAGCCTGGGACCGTAAGGTCTTATATTAAAGACCAACCCTTCACCTATCAAAAAAATTTTTTCCTTCCAGATACAAGTATTTATGCTATACAGGTATAAACAAGTATAAAAAGATACACGTGTATGCAAATCCATGTGCATGTTATATTATTTTCTGAGAATCCATGCATACCTTATATATGAACCTATGACGTAGTTTTCAGGACAAAAATTTCTCTGTATCCAAAAGCGATGACCGTATGCAACTAAAAGCTAACAAATGGCCTACATGGGCACAAAAAGTTGTCCAGGAAAGGAATAAGCAAAAAATTCAAAGATGCACGAGTTAACAGAAGCAAATCAAACAATCTCTAGTGATTCACCTATTGGAATTTCACCATCTTCAGGAATGAAAATAAAACTATGCTATGAAAACCAATTGCACCTCACCTTAAGGAGCTCAGACGAACGGAAGCCACCGAGCCACAAGAAACACCTTTCAGCAGGAGTTTTCCACATGCCCGATAGCAAATGGAAAACATCAGCCTTGGCTGCATTGCTTTTCAACCTGAAAATTTCATCATAGTGAGCCATTACATTGTCAATAATAATGCGAAGTTCTGTATCACCAGCATGAGAATTGACGGCCGATCTCAGCTCATTAATTTGTCTATGTTGCTCTTCCTGCCACCGTGCATATTCCACATCAAATGCCATGGCTCCTGGAAAATGAACCAATGCAAATGAAAATCTAGATCCAAAAGGAACCACCACAAGCATTGCGTCTGACAAGATAATAATGGTATAAGCTTAGGGCTTGTTTGGTGTGTTGCCATTTGTTTTTTCCTAGCCAAACAACAGAAAACCTACTTGCCGTATATTTTCTGTTATATGTTTTAATATAGAAGTACGTTTTAAGAAAAAAAAAATTGATGAAAAAAACAACAAAATCAAGTTTCTCTGAATTAGCTTCTTTTTTTCAAGTAAACATATTAATGTTCTGTATACTCCCTCTTTTCTCTAAATTTCCTCTCTCTATACTCTTATCTCTCTGCCCTTTCTCTATATAAATTCTCTCATATCTCTCATTTTTTCTCTCTACTCCTTTTCCTCTCTCTCCAAACTCTCTCTTTACATTTTCTCTCTACACTTCTCACCTCACATCACACCTTCTCTCCACTCTCTTCCCATACTTTCTTTTTGTCTACTCTCTCTCCTATTTCTCTACATTTTCCAATCTCTACTCTCTCCACCATCCGTACACCTTTTATCTCTGTAGACTATCCTCTATTGTCTCTCATCTCACTCTCTCTCTTTTTCTCAACACTTTGTCTCTTTACTCTTTCTCTTTGCTCTCTACACACACTTGTCTCTCTACAGATTATAATATTTCCAAATAAGAGTCCCGGCAAGCAACATGACATCAACCACACAGTTGCTGGAGAAGAATGTTTTCAAGCCCACGAAAGAATAAAGAAAATCAAGCATTTTCAAAATTGGGAACTCATTCAAATTACCATTTCCACTCAATGAATGGGCTTGATCTCCTGAACTTGATATGAAGATTCCCTAAGTAAGAAAAGAAAACTGAGTGGGGTAAGAAAAGACTGATTTAAATGAGGATTACGTCAAGAAACTCAATGCTTTATTGACGATCACCAAACTTAACCTGCTGCCGTGCTCGCTGAAGCTCCTGTTCCAGTTGGGTCAGCTTCAAGCGGCTAGTTTCCAACTGCTGGACATATGCCTACAAAAAGAACATTAAGGGTGAACTCATTAATGAAGACATAGCTAACTATCTGTAAATTAAATAGGTTCATCTTTCCAAAGCAGAAGACTGTATATAAGCAAAGCTTGCATATGTACAGTGATGAAAAGTTTACACATATAAGCTACCTTCTCAACCTCTCTAGTAATACCTTATTACTACCAAACAGAAACTACCTTCTGCTGTAATAAGAAAGATAATTAAAATAAATTTTATGAAACTGCTAAAAGTGTTCAGCACAATGGACCACAATGACTTTCAATCGGTTAGTTCAAAACCTTCCAGTCCTTTTCAAGTCACACCAAAAGTAATTCATTCTGCCATACTTTCCTTATTTTATAGGGATCAGAAATCTTTTCCCTAACCTACAAAAAAGCAAAAGAAAATCCTTTCTCTCTGCTGACCACAATGCAACTGTACAACTGAGAATTTTGAAAAAGCCAATGGGTGAAACCAAGAAGGGTATCATTTCTTGATCGAAAGAATATCTACTGTTGAATATCCACTAAATGAGCAAATCTTAATTGAAAGGACTTAAAAAAACATTAAATTGCTTTCAAGGGAAAACTCAGTAGTCACTTGCTTCAAAAATAAGATAATTCTTAATGACTGCATGCTAGTAATAGGATGACAAGTACAAATACAAATATTGCTTGGAGCAAATACTCAAAACATTCCAATAAAGTAAAGCACTTGCAATTTTGAAACTTTCAGGCCCCAAATCTCATCTCATAAACCTTGCATGATGGTATAAAATGATCTTCATGAAAAACACAGTCATCTGGCACAAACTTGCATCTACACATCCTATCTGCATGATTGGGTCCATAACTAACAATTAGCTACACAGTCTACTAATCTAAATTCTAAACTTGCCAACTGACAAGAAAGAATAGTGGCATTGTGCATTGTATCAGAAACATAGACTGCAATGCTGATAAAAAGAACCAACAGAGGAAATAATGCATAAAACAGCTTATGTTACACACATACTTTCTTCCTCAGCCGGCTTTTTCGAGCAGCTTCTCTATTTTGAGCAAGCCTACGAAGTGTCTGCATTGTCATCAAGCAAAATGGAATCAAACACAATTGTTCGACTTACATGTTGCATACACATACAACATTTGAAATTTGACCTTCTGATCCAATTTGTCCTTCGATTTGTCACTAGAATCCGATGCTACAATAGCTAGGGATTGACCTCTATCAAACTGGACATATACAGTGCATAAGTGTTAGATTGCAGCAACTTTTATTACACCAATTGATTTTTTGGCATGCAGGAGGAAGAATGCCACAAGCCCATGTCATTATATGGCACAAGAACTGCACATTTGAATTTGGAACAACAAAGTTGTGCAATCCAGAATCCTTTGAAATTAAAACCATCAAGCAAATCTCAAGCATTGCAAAATTTAATAGATAATATGTCAACAGAGGGAAGGAAGAAACAGCACCCTCTGACTTTTATCTTCTGTGTCTGCATCTGTTGATATATCAGTCCTAGGACTGGCATCAGCCATATTGGTCTCTCTCCAGTTCTCTTTGTTACCACCAGATGTAGATACTGCACTTGATTGTTGAACTTTTTGAAATAGCAAACTCCCGGGCTCCAATTGAGCTGCAGATGGATTAGAGGTACCAGACTGCCTTGCCCAAGAGAGAGAGAAAAAAAAGGTACATCAGTAGAAACAGCTAGTGTATTCAGAATGACATCTTTAAAAAAAAGGGTGCTCCAGTGTATAAAACTCCCTATATTTAAGAAGGCTGGAAAGGGGCATCTTAATACTGGAAAATTATGGAAATTCACCTTGATGAATGTGACAATATTAAGGGGATCAGAAGAGGCTGCTTGGCTACTTGCTTTTTGCTGAACCTGGCAAAAGTATCCGCAAGTACCTTTGGTCAGATAAAATCCTTCACATGGGGAGACGATTACTCTAGCATTCTAATAGTTATACTACTTGAAAATTGTTGAGAAAACAAACATAGAAGAAAATAACATCTTTGCCTTTTGCTACTATATTATTGTATGTATATATCCACAAATGTTCTGATCAGACTACCAAGACTTTAGACTCAAAGATCTTGTTGCTGTATTTGGCTTTAGGTTCCTGATTTAGTCCATGAATTTTGGCCAAATTTTCCATGGTAATTGAAGTATTAGAGTCCTAACATGTGAAATGAAAGACTACCAGTGAACAGTTTATTCCACTATAAATGTCCATCATGAACTAGATTACTTAATACTTACTTGCATTCAGGTCAATGGCATCCTCAGGGCAATATGTGGCAGATTGCTGAAATGCCTAAAAATCAGAAGCGTGAAAAGAATGAATTGTGCTTCCCTCTACACTGCTGACAACCAGAGTTGGCCAAGTCATAAGTTAAGAGCAAATTTTTTGGATGCCTAAAACAATAAAGGAAGTTGACAAAATGAACATGCATTATAGTTTCAAGCTTTAATATTCTACATGTATCTTGCAGCCAGAAAATTTTGGATAATTCTGCAATTCAAATTGCCAAAACTTAACAGTATGTAGCTTAAATCAAAATCACTATCCAAACAGGAAAGAACAGCAAAACTCACAATCAAGTTCAATTACTGAGGCTACTCAGTTCAATCAACCCTCCTTCCAGCACCAGCTCCCACTAGCAAGAGATACAACTAACTTGAGATCACTAGTTACTGTCTTATTTCTTAGGCTCTGTATAGTTCACTTCATTACTACATCTTAACTTGAGATGGGGAAATCTGTGTATCTCTTTGAAATGAAAGAATTTGAAATCACAAGTTCCAATTCCCTGCAACACGGACTTGGTGCCAGTTGATGCCAATCATGTTATCCTGTCTTATGTTATGTGTCTGTACTATGCAGATCTACCTATATGTATGGATCTAGAAATGATGGATCCAGATTAAAAAAGTGCAGGAATTTTACTGTGCATTTAAAATGAGTGACTGGTGATCAAATCTTGGCATCCTTGTGGTTTTCTTTTCATGTTTCATGCCTTTACTATTATCACCGGCATCTTCACCTCTTTGGTCCACTTCAAACAACCAAGTACCCAAAACATACAGCTAGAAGAGTGACCATTTCAGTTACTAAACATGCAGAAAACAGAAGAAATACACAGCAACAAAAAAAATAGCAAACAGCAAGGATCCTCCATAACACGTGGATAGCAAACTATTTCCTATTCCTTTGACATCAATATGGCAAGATTCCAAATTTGAAGATCCAGTCCACCAAAAGCGCTCCTGGTTCATCACCCCAATAAACAACAAACATCTTCATGCTTATAATACTTCTAAACAATTCAAGAACCTCAAATACAAAGTATCCAGTAAGATATAATGATCGCTGAAAGACAAAAAGGATTGATTCAACTAATGCTTAGTGACTCAAACAAAATCATGACTTGAGGTTCAGATATCGGTAACCAAATTAAGAGTATTTGGCAGAAAGAAATCAACAGAATACAAGAAAAATATATTGTCTTGAGCACATCAATCAGAAGTCAACTCACACTAAATAGTACTTAAATCCACAAAGAAAAAGATGGGTTAGTGAAAGGCAGAAAAAGAAGAAATGAACCACTACTAGCATTATTTCACCACCTGTTGATCTTATGCCCCTGGACCAGAGAATCAGAAATTTTAAGACCAGATACTATTGGTCATTAGTGCACAAGACCAAGAAGGCAAAACTAAAAGATAATTAGTGAAAAGAAAAAAGCGCCTGAAAAGCCCTAGTCTACTTGATCTACTTCCATTTGGCACTCAATCAAGCAATGCCCAGGTTCCAAAAGAAACCATAGAAACGTGAGAACCCCGGGAGAATATAGCAAAATCAAAGAAAAACAAACACAGAATTCAAGTTTATATATTGTTCTACCAAAGTTATGCAGATTAAAAAAAAAAAAAAAAAACACAGAACACATGAAAACTCCATAGTGGGGGTGCTTGCAGAGATTTAAGTTGAAAGACTTTCATAAGCTCTCAACACCCACAAGTCAAAGATTAAGGAAAAACACTGGAAACCCCCAATTCTTGAACCTACAAAGTATAAAAGCATCATGAACTTTTAATATGCTAGGCGCTGCATAGAAACCAAACCACCAAAAGCCTCGAATTCCAAAGACTCAAAAAGATCAAAACTTTACTTACTTCTGAACTTAACCAAAACGGACTTTCACCCCAGAGATGGCTCTTCTAGTCAAAATTACAGCAAAGTGTGCAACTTTGTACCAAACCCACCTGGGATTCCGTTAGTTGTTGATGATGCTGATGATGATGTTGATGATGATGATGATGAAGGTGATGATATAATTATATATTTAAAACTTGGATAAAAATAGAGTGACGAGCGAGGATAATTCCAATCTCCATACGTCCTCTTCCGCGGAAACTGATTCTTTAACCCTTTTTACAATTGTTTTGTGCTTTGACATTATTATTCTCATTTTAATAATTTTCTTGTTTTTGGATAATTATTTATTATTATTATATTACTTTGCTAAAAAATAATTAAGTGAATATGAAGTATTAGGGTTCAGTATATATGAATAATTTTTATATTATATATAAAATATCTT
>CM034054.1:375935-392955 GCA_019804595.1 Bruguiera parviflora | reverse complement strand
TGAACCCTTTAATGGGTCGTAGTGATTAAGCTCATTAAATCATTGGGATTTTAATTTGTTTCTCTATGATTTATTGTCTCCGTCATGGTATAGAATTTCTGCGCTTGGCATGGAACCAAAGGTTCAACTACGCCTGCGTGGCATATAAAACAATTCATTTTTCATGGTTCATCACTGTTAAGATTTTAGTCCCACCCCTAAGACAAGGCGCACACAGAAACAAATTAAGGAGTACATTAATCTGCCTTACATCTATGTACCAATACAATATTTAGGATTTATTATATGAAGTTACTAATAAATTACTGAAAATATGATATAATTGATTGAAGAGAATTATAATTAAATAATAAATAATAAATAATAAATTTAATAATAATAAACGTAATTTACCCAAAGTCAACTATGCAAATTGGGTTTACAAGTTAACTCAAATGAACTTCTAAGTCTTGAATCATTTACACTTTGAGATAGTTCAAATATTAGATTGGGTTTTCACACTCTCCGTTCCTTGCTTTCCATCCCATGGCACAGCCATTTGCCAATCCATTTCCAATAGTTGGCCCTCAGTACTGCGCTCCTAGTAATCAGGAAATCGTCCTTGTGTTTTTAACGCAGGAAAATGGAGACGTTGTTGTTGCGGATGTTAATGGAAGCATCAAGTTCATCGCTAAGGAAGTCCATCGAACCTTAGCCCCCAACCTTAGGATCATACATGATGTTGCTGGAAAGCCCATTGTCACCATGAGGCCGAAGGTTCAAGCAAATATTCACTCATGCCTCTGACGATCACACTTTGCTTATACATGCTAGTTAATCTTATTGCTCTCTCCTCTTTCTCTTTTGTCAATTGGTTTCTTTGTGTAGCTTGTACTCGAGGCCTTTCTTCTGAAAACGAACCCCGGCGCCACTAAGTCGAAACAGTTAAAAAAGTCATAAGCTAAGTATGTTTAATCATTTCTGACAATTGTGCAGGCATTGACAGCACATAGTAGATGGGAGGTTTTCAGGGGAGATAGCAAGGACTTTCAGAATCTAATCTTCACAGCTAAAACACATTCAATGGTTAATCTGAAGACTCAATTAGATGTGTTTTTAGCAAACAACACGGCAGAGAAGGTACCAGATTTCAAGGTTAAGGGAAGCTTTCGCAAGAAATCTTGTACCATCTTTGCTGGAGATCAGGCCCCCATCATCATTGCAGAGGTACAATATACTATAGCAGCATTCCAATAACAAAAGCACTTTTTGCCTTTATTGGATGTATTGAGTATCACAGATTCAAAAAGTTCAGGCCTTCTCTATAACTCAATACCTAAAGTGTGAAAGAAAAAAAGAAATTGAAAGGAAACCAAGTTGAAATTCAAAAAAATATATATATATATATATATATATATTAAACAAGTCTTTTTTACGCTCACAAAAAAAAGAACAAGTGAGTACACTTACTAAACTAGGTGACATACCACTTTTGATTATATTTGGTGGCTTGCTTATGACAAACACTATAATATTTGTATCAAGAGCCTTGTTACATGAACAGGGCTCTTGAAATGGAGTGGGTTTTGTATGTGTTTTCTTTTTTCAAAAAGGAACATATGATTTGAAAACATGCATCAACAACGTGGGCACAACGCATTTTTATAGCTATTTGCATATTATATGATATTTGTTTATACATTCTAACTTACTTGTATTAATATCATATTTGACCAAAAAAAAAGGTATGCAGGACCCGTGCAGGATATTTCCACGTCATTGCATCTAAGTCTCGTCCAAGAGGTCGCGTCTGTGTATATTTATTGCTGTATCAAACACAAAACCTAAGATAGAAGCAATCTCGTCCATCGTGCATGCATGAATCACGAGGCCATGTTTTATTTTGTTTCTGTTTTTTTATTGTACACACTTCCCCGTAAATTCAGTCCAGCACTAAAAATTGAAGGGAATTTTACTGCAGATGCAGAAAAAGGACGAGCAGAACGTTGACAATATCTTGCTTGGGGGGGACAACTTCATGGCGACAGCTTACCCTAATGTTGATTTCGCATTCATAGTTTCACTTATTGTGATCCTCGAAGCAATCAATCGAAAGTCCGAATCAACTCGTCAGATGGTTGTGAATTCTACTGTAGATGTTGCAAGTGCTCTACTATCTTAAAATCATGAAAAGCTGCTCTACATTAGCGAGCATATGGAGCGTATGTTCACAGTTATGTGAAGCAAAAGGATAAAAAGGCATTATGGTAATCCTTGTGATCATAATGTTTGTAGTTCTCTTCTCTTTGTTTTAAATGTTACATTGGTTTGGTTTGATTGACATTTTAAGTGTGTAATTATATTTAATGGTGTACCAGTATCTTCTACTTTATCTAAGGCCAAATAAAGAATCATATTATTGTAATTTCATATATAATTTTACTAATACCAAAGATAAAAAAAAATTTCTTTAGATTATCAAAATTAGATTACTAATTCTCATTATTAAGAATTTAATTGTTATATTATTAAATTACTTATAAAATAAAAAATAAGAGAGTTGATAAAATGAAATTCTCTTATATAAAAAAATATAGTATTAAGATATTTTTTAAAATTATAAAAATATATTCTTTACATTGTCTTTAAGTTAGACTAATTTTGATAAAATTAAAATTATTAAAAATTTTTAATAAATTAGTTATAATATATTACCATACAGGACAATACAAACCTGAATTTGGACTTCGAAAATGGCAACATGGGTGATAATGACTATCTCCCAACTTTGTGAAAAATGTAAGTATGAAATTGGAAATAATGAAGTTAAATGATATAGATAATTAGATGCATCTTGTTTTAAATTTTAATAATTAAAAATTTAAATTATTATTCATGAAATTTTTAATAAAAAAATTACCTTAATGTATAATTTATAATTAAATAAAATTTTTAATAAATAAATAAATTAGTAATTAAAAATATTTAAGGGTTAAAATATTATAAAAATATACATAATAATTAATTTAAAATTTATATAAATTTTTATAATTGGCATTATTTGCGCCAATAAATATTCTTATCATTACTTTTTATTAGAAGGTATTATCACATTAACTTAATACACAAAGAGGCCTTTCTTTAAGCCAAAAAAAAAAAAAATCTTATACATAGTGTTTTCTTTCTCTTTTAATTTATCCTAAAAATCAAGAACTACATAATTGTAGAAATTTATTCTTTACGTATAAATAGATTAGTTTAAGAAAATTATAGGCACAAAATATTATTTTATATTTAATTTATTTTTTCAATATATATAATTTTCAAAAATTTGAATTTTGAGAAAGAAATAATTTTTTTGTTAAAATTTTAGTAAACATATAAATTATAATTGTTGTCATAATTATTACATTGTGTAACTTGAAATAATCTCAATAATTGTAATATATTTAAGTATAAATTATATAATCAAAAAATTTTATATTAAAAAAATAAAAAATATAAAAAAAATTATAAATATAATATTTTAAAATTTTAAATCTAAAAGCACTTCCTCGTTGCTCGCCACCAACTCGCTATCATCACTGCCATAATCTATTGAAAGGCTAACAATACCACTCCATAGCTCACCGCTAGTCCGCTGCCATTTTATGCATGGCTTTTCATCGATTTAGTGCGATTCTTATCACCTTCGTGTTGCGTTTCTCTGATGCTATCTTAACTTGACAGGGTCACATGGTGTGCAATTCATGGTTACTATTTTTATATACTGTTATAGCAGAATGCTATTGCAGGAAACAAAATCAACTGAAAAACCCTTATAGCTCCTGCCAGGTGCCCTCCCATGAAATTCGGCTTTGTCCTCGACACTTAAAAGGTTGGAAATTGAGCAACTTACTACTATAAAATTTTTTTCAAGAATTCATATTTATAATAATTTCAGTTTCAATAGCATATACTTAAATTGTTATAGTAAAAAAAAAAAAAAAAACAAACCTGTAATTAAACTTCAAAATAGGCCGATTTTTTATTGTACACTATTCTAATATTTTTTTTAATTTTATACTTCATTATGAATTGTTATATACTTGTTTTATTTTAATTAGATTTTATTCAAAATTTTTATTATATATAAATATAATATTAAATTAATTTAATTTATTTTTTAAATAAATCAAATTAAAATTTTCATATTTTTCGAACGGCTACGCCTGGTGGACCAAGAATTGTTTTATCGAATATATTTTAATTTTTCAATTTTTTTTTTCTGAATGCGGGGTCCACTCCACGCGGGCTCACTTCATATGCTAATGCTATACCCTAGAAGTCGACGCAGAGTTCGTCAGTTTACCTTTCAAATAGAAAATGCCGCATCCAAAATGGCTTGTTTCGTAAGAGAAAGAGCAGACAGATACTAGAATATACCCAAAAAAAAAAAAAAGTTTAAATTTTTTATAAATGTATATAATTAGATTTTTATTTTTATATTTTTTAAATTTATTTTAAATTGATAATTTTTAAGTATAAAATAATTAAGCTGGTAATAATTTTTATTTAGTTTATATAGTATTTTTAACAATTTTAACTATTTTTTGTTTTAAAAAATTGATTTAAAATAAATATAAAAATGTGAATAAAAATATAAAAAATTTTAAAATTTACTTATAAAATTTAAAATTGAATTTTGGTACATCCCGACAGATATTTAATGAAACACGAAAACAAAGTAAATATAACGAAATGATACCCAAGAACAGAAACATAGTAGCTAGTCGCAGTCTGCTTGGACATTAATTAGCTGAGGCTGCATCATGCCATTTCCATATGTGTTCCCTCCTCATTAATCTGAAGACTAATTTAGATGTGTTTTTAGCAAGCAACAGGGGAGAGGAGAGACCAGATTTCAAGGTCAAGGGGAAATTTTCACAGACATCTTGCACCATCTATGCTGGAGAATCCTTCATTGCACGGGTGCAACATAATATAGCTGCATTACGATAACAAAAGCACTTTTTACCTTTATTTGATGTATTGAGTGTCACAAATTGATAAAATTCCGGTCTTCCCTATGCGAAAGAAAAAAAGAAATTAAAAAAAAATTAGGTTGATATTCCAAAAAAAAAGAAAAAAATAAGTTTTGTATAATATAGTATCTATTAAATTTACAATAAAAGTGAATAAATTTAGTAAATTTAGTAACATATCACTTTTAAATGCATTTAATGAAGAGAATTTTATTGTAGTTGTTGAAGGGACGACAATTTCATGGTGACAATCAACCCTAAGGTTGATTATATTTTTGTAATTGCACTCATTCTTATTCTCGAAAAAAATAGTTCAAAATTAAAATTCATTTTTGGGAGTTCTGTGATTTCTATTATAAATTTTGTAGCTTGTCAGATTTCCAGTAGTTAAGCTGCGATCTATCTTGGGTGGACACTGTGAGTTACCACTTGTTGTGTTGGTAATGCTTGTGATCGTAATGTTTGTAGTTCTCTTCTCTTGTTTTAAATGTTACTATGTTGAATGTCTTAGTTTGGTGTGTAATTATATTTGATGTGTACCCGTTTCTTTTTTGTCTATGGCCAAATAAAGAATTGTATCGTTCTAGCGAGCATATAGAGCATAGGTTCACAGTTATGTGAAGCAAAAGGATAAAGAGGCATTACGGTAATCCTTGTGATCATAATGTTTGTACTTCTCTTCTCTTTGTTTTAAATGTTACTTTGGTTTGGTTTGGTTTGATTGACATTTCATGTGTGTAATTCTATTCAATGGCGCACGAGTATCTTCTTTGTTTGAGGCTAAATAAAGAGTTGTATCATTGTAATTTCATATATAATTCTACCAACACTAAAAATGAAAAAAGAGTTTTTCTTTGGATTATCCAAATTGGATCTCTAATTTTTAATACTAAGAATTTGACTGTTATACCATCAAACTACTCAAAAGGTGAATAATAAGATAGTTGATAGAGTATAACTTTTTCTTATACAGAGAGTAAATATAGTAATTAAAAATTTTTTAAAATTATAAAAATATATTTTTTATTTTGTTTTTCAATCAGACTAATTTGGATAAATATGTTGTAATTAATAATTTTTAGTGAATCAGTTGAAATATATTAGAATGCGGGAAAACACAAACTTGAAGATGGGTTTTAAAAACAACAACATTAGTGGTAATGACCATCTTCCAATTATGTCAAAAATGTAAGTATGAAATTTGAAAATGGTGAAATTAAATGATGTGCATAATTAGATATATCTTTTTATATATTTTAATAATCAAAAATTTAAATTTTTATTTATGAAATTATGAGTTTTAATTTTGAGAAGAAAATATAAAATTATAAAAATAATGAGAATTATTTTATTATATAATTTATAATTAAATAATTTTACAATAGATAAATAAATAAATAGAAGTATATTTGATATGAATTTAAACATTATAAAGATATGCAAAATAATTAGTTTTAAATTTTTATAAATTTTTATAATTAGACTTTAAAAAATTTAAAGATTTAATTATAAAAGTTTATTAATATTTAAGTATAATTTTATGTATATTTTAATTATTATATTATTATTATAATTATTATTTATATATTTTTAATTATTTGATATATAATTATGATAAATAATAAATACTATAAATATATATCTAACTATTATAATAGTATAATATATATTCACATTTAAGATATTGACACATTTTTATCATTAAACTCAATTAGAAAATGTAACAATTGTGGTTTTGATTTGTGAAATGGGGTCCCTCACAAATATAGTTATTAAATTCAACCTAACTGGACTAATTTGATTGAAAATTGAGTGATTTAAGTATAAAATTGGGTTGCGTCATATTATTAAATTAGATCATTATTAATTTAATTCAATTTAAATTAATCTAATGAAACTTAAAAACTTAATTTTAATCAATATTAGTGAATTGTTACTATTTAACTTAAAATAAAAAAGAGAAATAAGAAAATATATATAAATTAAATTTTAAAATGAGAGGTAAATATATATTATTATTTTAATTTTTTATATTTTGAAATTAAAATGTATTAATTATTTTAATTTATATATTAATATTTTATTATGTTAATTTTACTATTAATTTTTTTAATTATACATATAATATAATAATTAATCTAACAATTAGATTAATTATCTAATAATTATATTATTTGATTAAATCATTGATCAAATCGGGCTTGATAACTATGCTTACAAGTGTAAGGAAGAGGAGCACCACTTCTTTAGATTGAAGATTCGAAAGCAAATTAAGAAGAAATATCCATATCCCTCGTATATTTGGCTGTTAATCCCATGTCGTAGGCTCAATTGCCAAGGGATGAAACATAAGATGATGACTCAATTACAAATGAATTAGCTTTAGTAGTTAGCTGAATTGCAAAGACTTGTACTTAATGAACTTTCAACTTCAAGGAGTTGCAAACTTCTGACAAGAAAAATTGTAAATAAAAACTAGAAACTAAGTTTTTTTTATGTTGAAATAATACAATTTCATGAAAATATAAATATAATTATATATATATATATATATTATTTTTATTTAATTTTTATAACAAAATTATTATTTAAATATTTTTAAATTTAAATAAATCTCTTTTATATCTAATTTAATATTATTAAATTTAAAATATAATTTTATATCTTAAAGGAATTTTAAATTATTAATTTAAAATTTAAATTTTAACTAATAAAAATATATTAAATTATTATCTTATTTAATATTAAATTATACATTTAAAATCTTATTTTTACTATTAAAAATTTAATTATATATTATATTTTAAAAAGTTATTTTATATTCAAGATTTTTTTCTGTATTTTATAATTTATTTTTATTTCAAAAATAAATTAAAATTTACAAGAAATTAGTTTTCGCGTATCCCGAAGCGAAGCATCAGAGGAAAAAAACAAGAGGAAACCCAACAAAGAGAGAAAAGCGGAGAGAGAGAGAGAGTGGGGCCTACAGTTGGCCCCCCACCCTCGCCAGCAACGGTGGAGTTCTCCCCTGATTCTGATTCGACAGACGTAGATATTGTTAATTAACTCTGCGGTTGGAGTAGAGGAGTTCAGCTTCTCCTGTCGGTGCTGGTGCGCGTAGCCTTAGTTGGAGCGACTGCGTTAAAAAGGGCAAAGATGTTAGAGTTGAAAATGGTGAAGTTAAATGGTGTAAACGCATCTTGTTTTATATTTTAATAGTTAAAAATTTAAATTATTATTTATAAAATTTTGATTTTTAATTATATATATATATAATTATTGTTAGTATATAATTTATAATTAAATGACTTTCTTAATAGACAAATAAATAAATAAGTATATAATTAAATGCATTTTTAATATAAATTCAAATATCATAGGGATGCATAAAAAATTTAAAAATTTAATTATAAAAATTTATAAATATTCAAGATAATTTTTATATATTTTTTAAATATTATATTATTATAATTATTATTTATATATTTTAAATTTTTTATGTATAATTATGATTAATAATAAATATTATAATTATATATCTAATATACTATTCCAATCATTAAACTCAATCAAAAAATGCATCAATTGTGACTTGTAATTTGTAAACTCAACCTGACTAATTTGACTAAAAATTTAGTGACATGGGCGTAAAATTGGGCTGGGTCACATTCTTAAACTTTAAAATGAATCAAAAATATATATTATTATTTTAAATCTTTATATTTTGAAATTAAAATTTATTAATCATTTCAGTTTATATACTAATATTTTATTATGTCAATTTTATTATTATTTATGTATTTTTTTAATTATATATATGTAGTACCATCACTAATCTAATAATTAGATTAATTATCTAATAATTATATTATTTGATTAAGCTAATGAGCAACTAACCATGCTTACAAGTGCAAGGGAGAGGAGCACGACTTCTTTATATTGAAGATTCGAAAGCAAATTAAGAAGAAATGTCCATATCCCTCATATATTTGGCTGTTAATCCCATGCCGTAGGCTCAATTGCAAAGGGATGAAACATAGGATGAATCAGCTTCAGTAGTTGGCTGAATTGCAAAGACTTGTACTTGATGTGCTTTTAACTTCAACGAGTACTATAAACCAAGTATTTTATTATGTTGAAGTGACCCGTCTTGTAAAAAATGTAATTATAATCATTATATTATATTTATTAATATATTTATAAATTAAAATTATTAATTATATATTTATCTTTTTTATAGAAAATTTATCATTTAAGCATTTTTTAACTTAAATAAATCACTTTTATATCTAATTTTAATATTGTTAACTTTAAAATATAATTTCATATCTTAACAAAAATTTTAAATTTATAATATATAATTTTAATTTTAATTAATAAAAAAATTAAATTATTAATTAAACTATTATTTTGTTTAATATTAAATTATATATTTAAAATCTTATTTTTATATAATTAAAATTGTAATCATATATTATATCTAAATAAGTTATTTTATATTAAATTTTTTCTACGTTTTATTTTTTATTTTTATTATAAAAGTAAATTAGAATTAACAAAAAATTAATTTTAAATTGTTATAAAATTTTATAATTAATTTTAATTTTTATATATTTTTATTTAAATTATATATTTTTTAAATTATTTTAAATTAATTTTTTTTACATAAATTTATTAAAATTATTCAAAATTAATACAATAATAAAACAAAAATTATCAATAATTTAATTTTTTTTATTTAAAAAATATAAGATTTAACTTGTAAAATAAAATTTCAATTATAAAAATTTTAAAAAATTCTAAGACTGTTATTTTTCTTTTTCGCATATCCCAAAGCAAAATATCCGAGAACAAAAAAAAACAAGAGGAAACCCAACAAAGAGAGAACAGAGGAAACACAGAGAAAGAGAGAGAGTGGGGCCTACAGTTGGCCCCCCAGCCCCCGCAGCAACGGTGGAGCTCTCCCTGATTCTGATTTGACAGACGTAGACATTGCTGATTAACTCTGTGCTTGGAGTATATGAGTTCAGTTTCTCCCGTCGGTGCTGGTGTGTGTAGCCCTAGTAGTAGCAGCAGCAACAGCAGGAGGAAAAGATGTTAAAGTTGAGCTCTTTGGGTCAATTCGCAGCATGGCCTGCTTCTGGGTCGTCTTCAACTTCTTCGTCCAGTCGTCCCAGGAAGGTAATTCAGTTCCTGTTTTGCATTCCTTTTATTCATTTTCACTCTGTTGGTTTGTTAAAGAATACGGTTGCCTTGAGTTTACAAGAATTCAAGAACCATCCCATTTGCCCGTAGTCCAAGATTCAGCCTTTTCACAGCCCTTCTTGACCCTTTTGGGATAATGGGAACTGGTGGATGGGCCGTCTTATTCAGCCTTTTTACATAGTCTGTGGTGTGACGGACAGAGTGTTTCCTTCTAGAATGTGGAACAAAATCAACTCCCTCCCGTTTTGTTTATAAAAGTTTCGTGTTTAATTTCTGATCATCCCTTATGCTCACTATAGCTTGAGCTTTTGGCTCGAATGGTTTCTTGTGATGGTGTCAGTCTTCATGGCCAACAGGTCTTGAGTTCAAATTATGTTGTCCTCATTCTTCTAATTCATTGTTAACCCACTTACAAGGTAAGGAGGACTCTTTTTTTGTTCATCCTTTTGCCTCAATTGACTTGCACGGAAGGACGACGTGTTATAGTTTATTGTATAATCCATTCTTAAGTCTCGCCTAAGAGTTTAAGCTTTTGGTTTGAATGGTTTCTTCATAATAAAGAATATATTTAGTTGTTTAGTAGAAGAAAGTGTATCATTAGATTAATAGGTTCATATGGGGCCTACTTGTGCAGCCCACAAAATTAATGATGTGCTTATCATTCAGCAAACACACTGGATTGATGACTTTTTCTGGTTATGGAGTTACCCTTTCTTGCCCTAAAATATATCTTGATGTAAATCCAGTATCTTTTGACAGGCTGTGGAAAACAACCATGTCATTGTTAACCGAGCACCACTTGGATTAACTTTTGGATCCCAAAAGTATCTTGTTCAACTCAAGTCACACATCCCTTCAAGAAATTCAATAAGCAATATGGTATGTACATTGAACTACAGAGTCTAGAATTTGTCTTTAATTTAATTACTGCAGTTCATTGAACTATAGCAATGGGTCCTTTATATGTGTTTACTATCACAATTGTTGATTCTTACATCTATTTTTTTATTATTTATTTATTTATTTATTATTATTATTTTTTGTGTATCTTAATGCTTTTGTGCTATCTATAGTTTGTGTTTGTGTCCGCCATAGTCAAATCAGTGATGCCTGGGACACTAGGTGTGATAGGTACTAAGAGTTTTACTGATGTTTTTACCCTGTAACGTGGCATGAGATGTGTTTCAACGGTTTTTGATTTTCTATGTCCACTCCACCTTTGTTTTGAAATAAGCTGTGACATAATATGCTAAAAAGTAAAATCTTTCATCATTTCCATCAGCAGCAAGGAATGGGAATCACAGCAGTCATGACTGATGACAATTCAACATTGACAAGTGAGGAAGGGATGGAAGACATCAGACTTTTAAGGATTGATCCTGAGTTGGAACCTTTTAAAGATCACTTCCAATACCGAGTGAAGAGATATGTAGATCAGAGAAAGCTTTTGGAAAAATTTGAAGGAGGCCTCAGGGAATTTTCTAAAGGTAATTTCTCGTGTTACTGGCTCATCATTTAAATTCACTAACCTTTCCTTCTAATATATAATTAACATCCATGCTGTCTTTTCACTGCCCTGTTCCTTGTGCAATGTTAGACCTTTTGCTTCCACTATTTTGTAGGTTATCTGAAATTTGGATTTAACAGAGAAGAAGGCGGCATTGTCTATCGTGAGTGGGCCCCTGCAGCACAGTATGTTGTTCACTTTCAAAGATTAGGGAATAATTTTGCACATTTTTTCATAGAGTGTGTTTTCCAATTGGAAGATATTGCCTTTGTAATGCAGGGAAGCACAGGTTATCGGTGACTTTAATGGATGGGATGGCTCCAAACACAAGATGGAAAAGAATAAGTTTGGTGTATGGAGTATCAAACTGCATGATTCTGATGGAAATCCTGCCATTTCTCACAATTCCAGAGTCAAGTTTCGATTCAAGGCTGGAAATGGAGTTTGGGTGGATCGAATTCCAGCTTGGATTAGATATTCCACCGTAGACCCTTCAAATTTTGGAGCAGCATATGATGGTGTGTACTGGGACCCACCAACTCCGCAAAGGTGCTTAATGCTTGTGCTTGAAGTGATCTGCTAGAATCCTATGAATATATTCCATACTAAACCGATGCCTAATTACCTGAAAATATATAAGCTGCTATACCAATAATCTTATGCTCTTTTTTTTTTTCTTCCTTTCTATGTTCAGCTGCTAAGCATAGATTAAGTCTAGAAGCTACGATCTTTGTATATCTCGAGAACCATGTGATTGTAAACTAAGGAAGCTATCCCTAGAGATCGCTGCAACTGTTCATATGTAGGATCATTCACTGCTCAAAATACCTTTTTTTTTTTTTTTTTTTTGGTACATATGCTCAAAATACCTTAATAATGTATATTTTGTCTCATTTCACATAGGGAACAACCCTGCCAGTTGTTCCTTTGATTTTCTATCCCATGGAAATAGGTCTGTTATTGATCCATTCATTCGTTGAACTTTACAGGTACCAATTTAAATACTCTCGGCCCCCGAAACCCAAGTCCCCACGCGTATATGAGGCTCATGTTGGAATGAGTGGCTCAGAACCTTGTGTAAATACATACAGAGAATTTGCTGATAATGTTTTGCCTCGTATAAAAGCAAATAACTACAATATGGTGCAATTAATGGCAGTGATGGAGCATTCCTATTATGCATCATTTGGGTATCATATTACAAACTTTTTTGCTGTAAGCAGTAGATCTGGAACTCCCGAGGACCTGAAATATTTAATTGATAAAGCTCATTCCTTGGGTCTTCATGTCCTGATGGATGTTGTCCACAGCCATGCAAGTAACAATGTTACTGATGGCCTCAATGGCTTTGATGTTGGACAAAGCTCAGAAGACTCCTACTTTCACACGGGTGATCAGGGCTTCCATAAGCTATGGGATAGCAGGCTCTTTAACTATGCTAATTGGGAAGTTCTTCGATTTCTTCTATCCAACTTGAGATGGTGGCTTGAGGAGTTTAATTTTGATGGTTTTCGATTTGATGGAGTAACTTCTATGTTGTACCATCACCATGGAATCAACATGACGTTTACAGGGAATTATAATGAATATTTCAGCACGGCAACTGATGTTGATGCTGTTGTTTATTTGATGCTGGCCAATTGTTTGATTCATGATATTTTGCCAGATGCCACTGTGATTGCTGAAGATGTTTCAGGTATGCCTGGACTTGGCCATCCTGTCTCAGAGGGGGGAATTGGTTTTGACTACCGCCTAGCAATGGCAGTCCCTGACAAATGGATTGATTACTTGAAAAACAAGAGTGATCAAAATTGGTCAATGAAGGAGATCTCAAGGTGCTTAACTAATAGGAGATACACTGAGAAATGCATTGCTTATGCTGAGAGTCATGACCAAGTATGGTTTCTTTGAGTTTCTCATTTTCTTACTTTGATTATATCCCAATTTCTGTCATTTTGGCAAAGCTTTACCATTGGCAAGGTTACAGATAAGAATTGAAAAAACAAAGACAAAAACTGAACAAGATTAATGAGCTTACATTTGGTTGATATCGTGCATAAAGTGGCAGTACATATACAAAGGTTTTCTTTTCTTTTAGCAATGTATGCATACAGAGTAGATATTCTTGAGAAATGTGGCTATTAACATTGAAAGTGACAACTACTCTATCATCTCTTCTTTCCTTCGGAGTATCATGTCTTATCTTGCAGGCCATTGTAGGTGATAAGACGATTGCCTTCCTGTTAATGGATAAGGAAATGTATTCTGGCATGTCCTGTTTAATAGATGCTTCACCTGTTATTGAGCGAGGGATAGCACTTCATAAGGTTTGTTTTATACAGGCTCATGAGTACTTTTCTATGTGCATTTGTAAAACTAATGTCTTTTGCTCTGGCCGTGTTAGCTGTCAATGCCTTTCAGTGGAATTCTGGTTTTGTATCTGAGGTTTAATAATTTTATCTGTCTCTTCCTTGTACTTACATGTTGCAGATGATACATTTTATAACTATGGCATTAGGAGGTGAGGGCTACCTTAATTTTATGGGGAATGAGGTAAGCAAACTAGCATACTTCCCTTCCCCTAGTTGTTGAAATCTTGGGGGCTTACTTCTGAACCATGAGGCCTGTTCATTCTTTCCTGTGGTACTAGGTCATCTTTTTCGAATTTCCATGGCTATTCAAAAGTCCAAGTTTCTCATAGCCATTAATAGTTTTAGCTCATGCCAGGTTGATCAGTCAATAATGTAATATGACTTAAAATAAGTGTGAACTTGTGCAAAATGAGATGCACAGAGAATGAGCAACTATACCATCAAAACCACTAAGGCACTAACTGGATACACTTCTGTGGGAAACATGTTGAATTGCATGGACAAGATAGAAGAGACTGTTAAGGTTACTACCCCCAAAAAGAGGGATATATATTACCAGCATCAGTCATTTAATGTAAGTTTTATGCAACAAATGCTTCTCAGTATGGCCATCCCGAGTGGATTGACTTTCCAAGAGAAGGCAATGGGTGGAGCTATGATAAATGCAGACGCCAATGGAATCTAGTGGATACTGAACACTTGAGATACAAGGTTTGAGGACCTCATTCCCTCAACCTAGATTCTCTTTTTATATGTCTATTTTATATTTCAAGTTATTCATTGTCATTTGTCACTGAGTGAAATATACAAACTTCAAGATCAAGGAAAAATTCATCATCTCTTAGGCTATAAGTTAACCTAGAGTGCCTTGGACTCTCTGACCTTTTCCTTCTTTCAACAGATGAAAACCCTATGTATGATGACCGTTCTTTCAAGGCTTGGCTATTCAAAACTTGAAACTCTAATGTCCGTATCATGCTTGAAGTGTCCAAGTTACCATGAATCTTGATTGGTATAGAGTACCATACCATGGACTGATTTCTTCTGCCGCTTTTGGTCAAGACCCATCATTTACTATTTATTCATCTAATATGTGGGGCAATACAGCGTAAAATGTCGTAGTGTGTTAGATGTTTGCATCCATCATGTTTTCCATGTTATTGATTGGTTGACCTGTTAATGTTGTACATATATTTTGGCTTTGCACCTCTGCTTATGGTTAAACCATTTCCTTGTGTTCGGATATGTTCAGTTCATGAATGCATTTGACAGAGCCATGAACTTGCTTGATGAGAAGTTTTCATTCCTTGCATCAACAAAACAGATTGTCAGCAGCACCAATGATGAAGATCAGGTATAGATCTGCGGTTTAACCGAGATTCCCTTCTCCTGTATCAGAAATGGGTTATAATATCTCATGTCAGCAATTGTGACCGAGTGACTTTACTATAGGTTTACAGTTGGTAATTAATTACCAGATATAACATTGGGGCGGCCACTTGCTGAATGGAACTCAGCCAGGACATACACCTGTCAATTTTTTCAAGCAATAATTATGCGATCGAATGTTAGAAGTAGAAATTGGGATTCTTGACTGTTTTTACTTTTACCAAAATTTGATTGTGCAAAATAATCTACTAATGAGACAGCACTTAGGTTGTGTGAAGTTGTCATCATAGTGATCGAAGTCTTATAACACAGTTATTTTGTCTTGTTTCTAACATTGATTGATTTTTTTGCATTACAGGTCATTGTATTTGAGCGTGGAGATCTGGTTTTCGTGTTCAATTTTCATCCAGAGAAATTGTACGAGGGGTATGTATTTCCAAACAAGCAGTAGACCTGACTGTTGTGATATCTGATGCACTGTGAATGGCAGCAGGCCATATGTACTGCCAAGTTGAGGATAGTTTGATGAAGATTTGGAATATTATCCACTGATTATCGGTCTGTTTGTTTTACAGGTACAAAGTTGGTTGTGACTTGCCGGGGAAGTATAGAGTCGCACTGGACAGTGATGCCTGGGAATTTGGTGGACAAGGAAGAGTAAGAAATCCTGAATGGCGTCCCAAATAGTGCACACTATAGCAATCAATATTTCTGTTCTTTTTTAAGTCACTCACAATATGTAACTTTGTGGAATAAGAATCAGGAATTAGCTAACATTGCTTATAAATGGGACAAAAGATGGATTAATGATTTCATGACACTGATGTCTATCAGCTGAAATGCCTGGTAGTAAATACCAACATATTTGATAAAAAAGATTACAGCTGCATGTATCCTGGTTAAGGCCACCCTTTTATGGGGGAGAGGGAAAGTTGGAACGCAGCAGTGCGGTGAAAGTTGGAAGACTTTTTTCCTCTTTTCATTTTCCTTGGCATCCGGTTGATGTTCAATTAATTTATTCTGGCAGGTTAGCCATGATGCTGACCATTTCACATCTCCAGAAGGGATACCGGGAGTACCTGAAACGAACTTCAACAATCGTCCAAATTCCTTCAGAGTTCTTTCCCCTCCTCGGACATGTGTGGTGAGTGTCATCGTTATTTGGGATAGTTCCAGGTTAACGAGTTTATCCTCTCACACTACAGTAGTATTCCCTCATACTTCCAGCAATTTCTTCATTATGTGACTTCTTCTTGCAACATCTATTTTCTTCTCGTTTCAAATATTTGTTTTCACATCTTCCTCATCTTCTTCTTATTCGTTTTGCATCTTCTTGGTTCTTGCCTGATTTCATAGTTTGACTTGCGTCCTCTTAGCCATCAGAACACCTGGTATACTCACCTAAATAATGCATCTCGACATGCTTTACCCACTAGCTTGGTTTGCCCATTTGCAATAATGAAAGGGAAGCAATGTCTTTTACTAGTATTTTGTGGCACAAATTCTGGAAGGTTTACTATAGAGTTGACGAAAGCCAAGAAAAT
>CM034054.1:149829-375925 GCA_019804595.1 Bruguiera parviflora | reverse complement strand
CCAGGGATGAAGATCTCGGCAACCATGTTTCACCAATCAATGATAATTTTCATTTTGGTCGGTTTGGCTTCAATCCCTGGCAATCGGGACAATTCAAGGGTGACTTTTACTCTGGTGGTGCGAATCATGGAGGCAGCCATAAAGTCTTCTGGTAAGGTGATAGATTTTGGCTTTATTGGCTCAAACAAATAACTGCACTTGGTAAGCCAGACACAATGGTTCATATCTGTATAGTTTTCCCTCGGGATTCGACTTGAAATATCATGACTGGAAACATCGATGTTTAAACCCCAAGAACTGTACTTGGTCAGTCAGAGATGACGGTTTATACCTGTATGATTATCCTTCAGGACTCTACTTTAAACAGAGTGGAAAAAATGATTCTTATTTGAGAGCAGAAAGTCGACTCTCTATTTAAATTAAGTAATTCTCCATTGTTTCGAATAAAAGACGAAATAAAACAATCAACGTCTCTTGTTAGGTCCCACGAGAGACTTGGCATTTCTTATTTATTTATTTATTTATTATAAGACCCTTCTAAGAAAATACTAAGTTCCAATGTTAAAGTTTTCTCTTAATTAACTAATTTAATTAGACATATTTTAAGAAATTATAAAATATCTAATTTATAGTATTTATTATTCTTATTTATATTTTTTATAAATATAATATCGTATAATCTTAAAATATACAAATTTATTTAATTAATTTTTTATTTCAACTAAACTTCACTTAATTATTTTTTTTATTTTACTCACAACTAAAATTAAATTAATTTAACTCACATTTTAAATAAATTAAATTAAAAATCTCCATTCCTATCCTATAAATGTATAAACTAATCCCCAAAACATTCCTTTTGTTTAGTCAGATGGTACGATCGACCATTTATCGAAACAGTTAAGAAAAGTTCGCCTACGTGAGATTTGAAGATTTGGAAATAATTGATTCCTAATGGCTTGAATCCGAGATTTCGACCATAGAGTACACAGTGTAAAGTACATCAACTAACAAAGCTCACCCTTTTTACCAATTTTAATGATTCTGCTAAATCTATATAAACATTAAATGTCCATTGAATAATTTATAAAATTGAGTAAATGTTTCAATTACATTTTACTGTCGTCGTTTTTTTTTTTCCCCCTTTAAAAGAGGATGCAGACCAACACTACCTAAGCCTATGCAAGACATGATCGATACGGAACCTGGGCCTACGGGCCGTCTGGGCTCACTGGCCCCGTGGCTTGGTCGTACCTTACACAACACGAAAAGAAGTCGGTAGTATCGTGCTTCTAACTCAACTGGCTAAACACCCTTGTCGAAATTTATTGGTTTAGTGTTCGAATCCCGGTAACTACTCTCCTTTCCTGACCTTTTGGCCTCCTGCCCCCACAGCCACGGTAGCTTTCACTCCTTTCATTCTTGTGCACAGGTACAAGTCAAATTGTAGTGCAAATCCCAAGCTTTACATTACATGCAGATATGGTGAATGCTAACTACTTCCACATTCCTTTCTCGACCTTTCGGCCTCCTGCCTCCACAGCCACATTGGCTTTCACTCTTCTTACATTCTTGTACACAGGTATAAGTCAAATTGTAATGCAAATCCCGAGCTTTACATGCCAGATATGGTGCATGCTACCTACTTCCACATTTTTTGATAATCTAGTTCTCATATTCCATCACCATCATTAGCACCTTTACCACCACCATCATCCCACATGACCTGATATGAATGGACCGTTAATTCCAAATTGTAATGGGCCCAACTGGAGGCCCAACCCCTCCAAACCCATCCATAGACACCAGGAAGCACAAGCAAGCATCACATTGCCTGACAGGAATACCGACCGAATAACTGGCTCGGAAGAATTCCCTCAACCTTCGCAGCCCTTATTCCAGGTAAGAAGGCAGAAAGTAGGAGCTACCAGCAAGATAGGCATGTCACAGGACAGAAAGAATACCGGCAATTTCCTTTCGCTATGGCATTAACAATGAAGACGTCCAAGATCATCATTACTGGGACAGGCACACCTGACAAGACCATCATCATTATACTATAAATTTAGAGAGCAAATAAATAATCAAATAAACTCATTATCTTTTAATAAAAATTTCAAACAGGGTCAAACAGTAAGACTCTCTCTTTACCTTGGAATGCATCTGATTCCTGACAGCTTGAAATGAGAATATTGCATGGTATTTCCTTGCACAAGACTTGCAGCAGAACTAATTTCAACTTACACTACCATGATACTGGTCCCATAAACTAAACATATAGAGCAAGTCTTAAGCAACTCAGATTATAGCGCCACTGTCATTGATCTCATCAGAAGAGAGTCTGCTAACATTGATGCAGTGGTTGCATCTGCTAAATATTTCTTATCAAGCATTTCGCGAAGAAGATAAACCGCCATTGATATGTCATTATTTCGTAAATACCCTTGGATTAGTACATTGTAAGCGCAACTATCAGGTATGCAACCATCCTCTTCCATATTCCTAAACATGTGGTATGCATCATCAAGCAAGCCTTCTATACAAAATCCATTTACCATTATCGTATGTGTCTTGACATCAGGTTGTAGCCCCTTGTTGGAAAGGGTACTAAATAGTTCCTTTGCAACCTTAAGGTTCCGACTTTTGCACATAGCATCTATTACTATACTATAAATTACAATATCAAGTTCCATACCACACTCTTCCATGGACTGAAAGATTTTCAATATCTCATAGAAGAGCCTATATCTAGACAAGCCATTTAGCAAAACTGAGTAAGTCATCAAGTCTGGATCTTGCCCAAATTTTTGCATCTCCCCTAGAACCCCTAATGCATCGAGAGGTTTTCCAACATGGCACAGTCCACCAATAATGGAAGTGTAAGTAACAATGTCTGGAAACAACCTTTCATGACGCATCTCCTTGAAAAGCTTCATTGCTTCATCCATCCTTCTACTTTGACAATAACCATTTATCAAGGTGTTATAATTTACTACATTTGGTACATGGCCTCTAGCAATCATCATATGAAACACTACAAGTGCCTGATCCATTTGGCTTCGCAAACAATATCCATGAATTAAAGCATTGTAAGTAACTATTGTTGGAGGAATGCCTTTACACAACATCTCA
Organism: Bruguiera parviflora; assembly: GCA_019804595.1. Lineage (NCBI taxonomy): Eukaryota > Viridiplantae > Streptophyta > Magnoliopsida > Malpighiales > Rhizophoraceae > Bruguiera > Bruguiera parviflora. The sequence continues at coordinate 372,793 of CM034054.1, read as the reverse complement.
GAAAAGAGGTCCATAGCCTCACTTAGCAGCTTTTCTTTGCAAAGCCTACTTATAATAGTGCTATATGCTACAACATCAGGCTTACAACCATGCACTTCAATCTTCTTCAGCAGTTGGACAGCCATTCGTGTATTGCCTGCTTTACATAGACCCTTTATGGTGGTACTGTAAGTAATTAAATCAGGTTGGTAACCTTTTTTCACCATCTCATCTAAGAGGCCCATTACCTGAGGGCATTTACCTACCAGAATAAGGCCATTCATAAGAGAATTAAAAAACACAGAGCTAGGTTCATAACCATGTTTCAATGCCTTTCCCAAAACAGAGAAACCGAAATTCACATGTCTCAACCGACAGAAACAATCAATCAAGAGATTAAGACTGTACATGTCATGTTTTACTCCTAATACTTCCACTTGTTTACTCCAAGAAATCACAACTGAATAATGCTTCATTCGTGCAACTTCTGCAAAAAGCATGGTAAACTTGATTATTGAAGGCAGAGGTCTCCTTTGAACCATCTGATTGAACAAACTAAGAGTGTCCTCAAGTGTGCTGCACTGTTCATTCAAAGATTCCTTAGACCTAGATTCTTTCCTCCCAACATGACGAATTTTGCCAAAATTAGAATAGGCCCTTTTTTCGCCAGTATGCGCATTAAGTGATGGACCACAAACAATAGCCATTGGTGGAAGATTGCTCGCAGATGCAAAAGCATACCTCAATGCCAAATCACGTCTCAAAATCATTTTCTCAATCTGTTCTTCATTTGTCACTTCTCCAAATCATTTTCTCAATCGGTTCTTCATTTGTCTCTGTTAAACATCAGGAGTCGACAAAAAAAGTTAAAAGAGTCACTCTAAGCTTTAATGACTTCTCCAACTGTCTGGAAGGCAGTCTGGAGTGTTCTTATTCAATACTTCCAGTGAAAAATTTTCAAGGTTACAATTTCAGATTCATACAAAAATACCCACACAAAAAAAAAAAAAATCCAAATCCAATTTCAAGTTTCAAAGCACATCAATCAAAACCCAAAAAAAAAAAAAAAAACTCTGAAAGTAGAAAGGGACAAAAAAAATAAAAGAAACAAATGGAAAAGAAAAACTTTACCTCTTAAAATCACTGCTCTTCAACTTCGGGATAGAGAGACAGAGAAAGAGAGAGAGAGCGTGCGAGAAAGACAGAGAGAGAGAGAGAGGCGATTTGGGTTTTGGGTTTTTGGTACGAACTCTGCGGAAGAAAACGGACGGAGACGGCGGCCGACGCTAAACCCAAAAATTTCTGGGCTTAAACCCTTTTAACTCGTAAGGTCCAAAGCTTCCTTGCCCTTCACTATTTCATTTTCTTAAAGGCTTAAATTTTTCTTTTTCTTTTTTATTTTCTCTCTCTCTCTCACTCTCTCTCTCTCTCTCTTCTTTTTTTTTTTATCCCAAGATATTTACTTTTTTCTTGAATTATAGACATCTCCCTTTTATATTAGAATTTGTACTCGGCGTTTTTTCCGTAACAAAATTTGACCCAATACTTGCTTATATGCTATGTAAGATGTCGCGGATATATTAAATGTTATGTCATCTTTTTTTTTTTTTTTAATATCGTAAAATTGTTGTTTACTTTAGTATTTGATGTCCATTATAATTATTATTATTATTTTTTAAAAGTATCTTCTTTGAATAAAGTTTATAAAAACGATCGTATGCCTTTTTAGTTGAGGTTTTTAGACGAAGACTAGTTTAGATAATTTTATTGGAAATTATGATTTCATCATAAACTAGAAAAATAATTGTATAGATAATTCAACATTTAAAAATTTAAATTTTTATTTTTAAAATTTGAGATTATAATTCTAAAAAAAAAAAAGAAAAAGTTATATGGGTTTAAACTGAGGAATCTAGTTCAATCAATGTATGATTACGATTATGGTTCTGGTTTTTAATGGGGACCAACTGTAACTCGAGCGCTCCTCCTCACGGCCTCCTCTTAATCGGAATTGTCGAACCAATTTCCAAATATCCCATCGAGCAAAACCCAAAACTAGTCCCAACAGCCCGGCGGCCACTATGTTCTCACTAAAATGGGATGGGAAAATGGTTCGAGAGTTGTACTCCCACTTCTATAAGAAATATTTATTTCATATCGCCCTAGTGCAGACTAGAGAATCTTTAAACTGCTCAGGGAATGTTGTTGTCAGATTGAAAATTATTAGGAGCGTAATAATAATAATAATAATAACAATGTTTGCCTTTGTTGTTTTCGTTGTGCCCTTAACATGTTCATTTTTCTTTCGTACGTTTTAGCTACTATGTTCTAAACTCATCTTACATATATAATTAATGGTTAGGATGATAACGTAGGTCTATCATGTAATTGTATTGTTTAAGCATAGGAGCATTGAATGGTCCTCCGTCAAATGCCCCTAAATGAAAACGATATTGATAGTCAACTTCTAGGCAACGTCCGCAGCCAATTTTATTTCGATCTTTGGTGAGTACGCCTTAATCGAGAGTCGAGTCTAATAAAGCACAAAGAAAGGTACCACCCTGGAAATGACCAAAACAAGTAGTCTTTTTAACTACCAGTCTCGAAATGTAACAAAGATCAGGTGCACCGCTCGCGAGCCACTCCGAGCCTTGAATTGGGGACATCGATGAGCACCCTGTGGTTTTGTTGCTGCATGTTGGCTATCACATTTAGCACCGAGTTGAGGTCCGGCGGTGCCGCGGCCATGGCCAAGCATGTGATGCTACCGGCAGTGCTGTGGATTAGAAGGTTGTCTGGTGGCAAGGTCACGTTCATGCCGGAGAACATGAATGTTATGGTGGGTGCAACAATTGGTACCGAGTAACATGTATCAAATCCGCCGAGGGAAGAGATGGCTGCGTTGCCTACTCGTTTTCTGAACTGATCTCTCACTGCTATGTAGGCTGGCATTACTAATCGTGTGTAGACAATACCTGTGAGGAAGAATTCGGAAACATCTCTTTTAGCACAAGTTATCTAGGAATTGATGTGGTTTTCGACGGTACTGGGAAACAAAAAAGTAAGATATGAAAGTTGTTATCACTTATAATGCCTTTGGTTGGGGCTTACGGCACAAACCGACTGAGGAACTCAAAACCTGATGTATTCAAAAATTGATTAACTCAGAACTCAATGTACCTCGAGACTGGAATCTAAAATACCCAAAACTGAATGATCAGAGATTGGAAACAATCTGACTAGAATTCCACTTACTCACTCATTTGCCACCTCTATGCCCCTCATGTTTTTTGCGGCCATAATAAAAGACGCGATGCATTTAGGCCTCGAGGAGTGAAGCACCGAATCATGCGACTATTGGGTCTTGGCCCACTAAAATGACTACCCGAAATCTTTTGACCAATAATATGCCCCCCATTGCCCCCGTCACGCTGGTTTGTGGTCCTCTCTGTCCACATCCACAGACTTGAAGGCCGAGTGCACTTTAACTACACCTAATCAGTTCTTAGAAAATGGATGCCACAATTGCACTAATGTTCAACCAACCAAAGTAAAAAGGGAATATGAAGATTGATAAATTGAAAGAAAATACCAGAATCAAAGATAGTCCCTGCACCAGTTGTGGGATTGAAAGCCAGGGCACTAGCAGGAATATCAACAATTTTTCTACCAACTCTAATCCCAACCAAGTTCACATAGTAGAGGGACGACCTCCTGGGGTTCTTGAGCAATGGTGTAGTCTTGATTCTACGGGGCTGCCCTGTGGGTCCAAGCCTCAGTGACCCAGAAAAGTTAAGGGACCTAAAACTAGGCAAGCAATAGGAAAATGTGGATCGGTATAGGTTTTGGGTTTGGGACAAAAGAGACAAAGGGCCCCTGCCGAGGCCCAATAGGCCCTGGGGAGGAACTGAGCTGCCTGTGGCCCTTTGGATGCAGCCGAAGGTGTAGTTGGGGACAGGGTCCGTAGCCAGGGTGAAGGTATCCTGGGACAGGTTTGCTGCTATGGTGGAGCTACCGTAGCTCATGTTGAATGCGCACGCGCTCCCGCCGCAAGTGGGGTTTGGTACCTGCCATGTTGACGAGTCAAGTGATTGCCATTATATGATCACGTGAATTCGGGTGATTCAATTTTTGTAAAGGGAAAAACGTGCATAGTCCTTTTAGACCCGTGAACATCAACGTCCAGGGTAAAGGCATTCTCCTCGCCGAGAGGGGCAATGATCTCGGTTTTGTCTGACCCACATGTGCTATAGAGATAAAGACCGCAGTGTCTGTGTCACTGACAAGAGGGTTATTTATTTTCACCCGGAGGTAAATTTACGGCGCATTAATATTCATGGAATATGTGTGGAGATGACCTCCACATTTCAAATATTCGATTATTATACGGAACATCCCAACCCATAGAGGTCACAGTTAATCAAGGAATTCCATACTTTAATGGACAAGTACTTTGGTACGGACTAGTCCATGGTAGGATGGGTGAGTAGGAGTAAAATTACTATCGCAACATGGAAGTCACAATGTTGACTTGCGTAAATAACTTCTTTATGAAAAATGAGGGTAAAAATATATACTTTTCCCAGACGAGGAAACCCCACGTCTTTTTTAACTTTACTGGTTAGCGGTGGATCCCTTTCACAATAAGTGAGCAATACTATATTTAAAGATTTAATATCCGTATGAAAAGAGTGTACTAAAAAACTGAGATAAAAGGAGAAAGCTATGGTTAGGAAATGTGGGTCATACCTGCTTGCATTGAGGAGCTCCACAGCCAAGGTTCTTGAAGGTGGTGGACTTGGCAGAATCCAAAACAGTACTAGACGAACATCCAGCACAGCCATGGCAAGGCACCCAAGCAACATCATTGCTAGTATCCAAGGCCGTGAGCAAGATCTGTGGAGGGGTCCCAATTTTGGCCCTGACAATATAAGTTGGGCTCTGAATAATCTGCCTGCCTGAAGCAATTGGCACCACAGACTTCCTGGCCACCAAGCTTAACAAATATTGAAGCCTAGCTTGGTCCCTTTGCTGCATTTGAATCACACTCTCCTCCCATGAAAGTGGCTTTAATGGCCTAAATGGGGAGCATGGGCTGTAAATATGGAAGACTTGGAGGGTTGAGCCATGGTCTTGAGTGTCACATGTAGGGTTGAGCCCTTGAACTGAGGAAACAAAGATGAAGAAGAATGATAGAGAGAAAAGGTCGCGGGTGTTCATGCTTTGGAAAGACTTAAGAGAGTTTCAATGGGTTTTGTGGATTGAGCATTGAGAGAGGGAGTTGCTGATTTATATAATAGGTGTGGGCGCGTGGATAGTGTAATGAAGTGGCTCGTAAGTGGGATGCTTGCTAACAGTCTGTATTCCATTCGGCTTTGAAGGCTGGGCCTCAGTTGCCGCACTCTTGTCAACTCTCTCACAAAATAAAATCCTTATTATTTTTTTAGGTTTTCTTTTGTCCCAACATCCTGTCTCCAAATGCTAGTGGTTAACAGTCTAAGCATCCATCTTAAAGGTTTCATGTTTGAATGTTAAGAGAATGGACATATAATTTATGGGAAAAGAATAGTTTACATGCAGTTGAATGAGTTTTGTGATTGAAAAGAAAAGGAAATATATTTGAATGTAGATTTGGAATTATATTTGAATATACATTTGGATTAATTAATTTAAGGGATGGTAGTGGCAAATATAAAAAAATAATAATAATAAAATTCATGAAGGATACATTTATATATGCAAATAACAATAAAAACAACACATATCAATTATTCCAAATAATAAGCATTACGACCGCCCATATAAGTTTTCTTGTTTCAAAGCTTTTGAATGATCTTTTCATATTATAAAGAAGAACACAGACCAAATTTAGACAGGCTAGGAGCAGCAAAATCTTCGTGATGGACGATTAATTTTCCTTCCGTTGTGGTGCTATAAGTATAAGAGATAGGACAGTCTCTTGTAATTAAAAGGGGGCCAAAAACCATATTTTAGTCTTTGAAATCTAACTTTCTATTTGCTTTTATTTTGGGTCTTAGAGTCAATACCTTTCATATGCAATCTTCGTTGTCTTCTTGGGTTTTGGAGGATCACCGAAAAAATATCCCTTGTGCTATGTCTTTTCTCTGCATATAGCTTCAACTCAAGTCTGCTGCAGTTTTCAATAAAATTGAATTCCAGAGGTAGAATTTAATTTAATTGACTTTGTAATTCACGTTTAATTTTAATTTCTTATGCAGTATGGATCGCTACGTAAATTAAATGAACTGAATCCTTTTTCTTAAATAAAAAAAAGACTAGTCGACTTAATGGATTAAATTCTATTCAATTTTTTTAAAAAATTACTAATTCATCACAATAGCATATATTTCTAAAGTACGAGAAATCAAGTGGATTCTTACATTTAAAAATTGGGGTATGAAACAAAGAAATTAATATAACTGAATTGAATTGAAGCAATAAAACCAATTTCAATAATTTTGCCTACAATTGAGCCAGAGGATTGGTTTTTTAATCCTTTTCGTGCTATTTAATTAGTTGTAATGCTTTCCAGTTAAAAGTAAGATCTTGATCTGACTGCCTTAATTTGAAATCCAAAAGACAAAGAAAATGACTGACTGACAGACAGAGGGGGAGAGAGAGAGAGAGAGAGAGAGAGAGAGAGAGATTGAGATAAAAAGCAGATCCATTGTCTGAGCTCTTGGCATTATGGGGATTTTGTCCCATTCACAATGAAGCCCTAGCTTTGGTTGCTAGCTAAGGATGCAACAAAAATAAATAAATAATAAATAAATGAAATTCTAGTGCATGCTACTAGAAATTCTAGTGTGGTCAAGCTCAGCCCCTGTTACAGTCAACCTTTAGCATGAAATCACAATTGCTGTGATTTTATGTGACTGCTCGTTGAGTGGGCATCATGTGGGTGGAACACCTTGAAATTTCAAACAAAATGCATGCCCCATGTTCTTACCCTCTAGTCTGTCGGTGATACCTAATAGTTTTTTTTTTTTTTTTAATAGGACGAGAATTGATTTCAGTAGATCAATTATTGAAAACAATCTCTTTATACAAAAAATAACAAATTTAATATTATATCAGACTTCTCTCCAGAATTTACAACGAATCTTGCGTGCTAGATACGCTAAGCATGTTTCTTAGAATAGTTTGTTTGTAGGTAGAAAATAATATACCATTTCTTTGGGAACAAAACCCTTTTTATATGTAAATAATTCTCATAAAATGGACTCCTTGATGGTCACAAGTCCTTGTAAAGTTTATAGTTATCACTAAATGAATAAAAAGATCACTATGCACTCTACCAGACAAGATAGCATCGATTTTTATAATTGAAGTTGAAGTTCAAGTTTCAAATGCCATGTAAATTGGGTAAAAAGCAAAATGAAAAAAAAAAACAAAAAACAAATAGGAGTAAATCTGGAGTAAGTTGAAGTAAAACAATCTGGTTAGGAAAACAATGCAAATTTTAAAAATTAGAGAACTTATTTGAAATAATAGTCTAATTAATAATTTAATTTATCTTATTTAATATCAATTTGTATTTAAATTTTTATATTATAATTTATTTTAACAAAAATAAATTTAAATGTTTAAATAATAAATAATAAAAATTTTAAATTTATTAATATTAAAGTTAAAAATCTTACTTAAAATTAGTAATTTTTAGAGAATATATTCTTTATAAAAAAAATAAAGCAATAACAACAAATTATATATTTTTTTAAAGAGAGAGAAAGAGAGAATAGAGAAGTGAAAGGTGCCCCCGTGAGTATGAAAGCAACAAAATATTGCTAAAAACGACAAGTATTCTCCAGAGAACTTGCGGGCCTTCTGCCCACTCTGGTCCCATTCTTCTTCTGCAACTTTGTGTTTTCACGAGTCTCCTGTTCTTTTATCTTCTATATATATATATATATATATATATATATATATATATTATTTATTTATTTATTTATTTATTCCATTTATCCTTCCTAAGGCCAATCAATCCTTAACGTGATATTTGTTTTAAATTGTGGTCAATATCACAAGTTATTATATAGCAAATCGAACTAAGTCCTCGCGTAAGTGCAGCCAAAAGTAGGTTCTAAACATTAAATGCGATAAATCAATAGAGAATTGTTCTTCTTTGTGATTTGGTTTCAAATTTAGAATTTGACCCATTTATATCAAACATCATCGTGATCAATAAAGTCACACAGAAACCTACAGTCACAGCCGTTAACATTTTATTAATAATTTGGAAATTATTTGACCAAAAAAATAATTATTTTCTCATCTTGAAAAAACAATCAATCAGAAAATCGAAATTCCTAATTTTGCGTCCTGTTTGCTAGTAATATCAAATTGTTAGGAATATATTAAGTCGACACATATTATTTTAACGCGAAAATGTCACGAATGATATGAAATTATGTATTAAATGGTCATAATTACACATTCAATTGTTATAAATGTACGAGAATTACACAAACAATAGTTTTAAAACACTTACCCCCCCCCAAAAATGTGATTAATATTTTTTATCATAAACATAACAAATATCCACGAAGAATGTATACATACATATATTTTTGTAATAAAAAATAAAAATTATCGAAAATAACATTTACAATTATTAATTAAATAAATGTGTCCGAATTAAAAACAATCGTATAATTATCAAATAATGTCGCATCTGTGTCAAACTTCTGCATCCACATGATACTTATCTTTTGGTGCTTTTTTATTTTTTATTGTTTTTTTTTGGTTGAAAAAAGAATGTGAGGTTTGGTTTTTAGTGAGCTAAAAAAATAGTGGATGACGGGGGCCGAGTAGGTCACGTGTGCTACATTGCCGTGAGTGACACGGACCTATCTTCCTCTCGCCGACAAATGTCACCCTCGTATACATACGTATGCGTATACACGTGCCTTAGGAATATCCATTCTTACGTCACTCTATCGTCACTTCTTACTACCACTTCATAACGAAACCATTCCACGAAAATCCAAAAACTTACTTATATACGGTCGAAATTCTTCTTCTTCTTCTTCTTTTTTTTTTTTCGAATTCGAAATAAAAAATTGGTATCGTTTGAGATGTAAGTTATTGTTTTTATAGGTTAAAATCGACTTGATGTCTTAATTCAATTTTCTCAAAGAAAAATTCATCCCTTGAGCGACGATAAATCTTTCAATTTTCCTATGTAACCGAGGCACAAATAGTACATTTTTCCTTGTCAAAATGGGAAATTAATGTACATGTGAATTTCAAGTTCTGACCAATATACGAAAATACATAAAAAAAAAAAAGAATTATTGCTAAATTTTCGCATCAGATGTTCAAATTTTACATGTGGGTCTCTACGTTTTCTGCAATTGCTACACCTATATTTGGCATAATGTTGTATGCAGTCACCTTGCCTATTTCATAAATCCCAAACATGAAAAGTGAAAACCCGACATTGAATTGATATGTTCACAACAAAATGGAAAGTGCTTATTAATTAGCATTCTTTCATTGTTCGCAAGCTTGCATTAGGTTGAGCGTTGGTGTTAATTTTATACCAGATGAAAGTGTTATTTTTTAATGTTCATTTTTCAAATTAGGGAAAATTTATAAATACAACACCGAAAGGGGTGAAAAAAAAAAACAAAAACAAAAAAAAAATTTCTTTAATTTGAGTTTTTTAGAGATATTTTAATAATTCAAAATTTAAATTTTTATCATTAAAATCTTTAATTTTAATTTTGAAAAGAAATATAAAATTTATGAAAATAAAAAAAAATTCTTTCTATTGTATCACTTACCATGTAATGAAAAAAAAAAAAAAAAAAATATATATATATATATATATATATATATATATACAACTTGTAAATGTGCTCACAAGCATGAAAATTTCCACAAAACTCTTAAATTTTATAATATTAGGAATTCAACTTCCAAAAACTATTACATGTTAACCTTAATGAGGTAGAAAAAGGAAAACCGAAAAAAGAAAAAGAAAAACGAGACAAGTTAATAGAAATAAGATTGAGATTTGAGGACATAAAATAATTAAATAACCCTTCTATGATATTTTTTGTCTTTTGGCTTTTATTTCCAAGGGGGAAACATCAATTATACAACAAAGAAATTGGAGACTGAAAAATAGCACCTTAATTTCTCTCTTTTTTAGACAAAAATCTAACAAGAAACCAAAAAATCTTTTCTTTTTTTTTTTTAATTTATAGATGTATGTATATTTTGGGAGGCAACCATGCAAACATCTTATCCAATTGTGTTTCCCTTTCATTTTCCTCTCTCCTTATTTGTCTCCAATTAAGGCAAAAATGAGAAAATGTTCTTCTATCACCACAACCGTTGACCCACAACCAACCCCACGTATCACCTATAATACCACATTCCTCATTCCTCTTTTCCTTTTTATTTTTTTTATTTTTTATTTTTCATTTTCATGATGAGGAATCCTTTTTAGGCAAATCGTGGTGTCGGTAACAAGACATTCCACTGTCGCAGCTTCCCACTTAAGACATGGAATGCACCCAAGGAGAGGTGAACCTGAAATCACGCACCTAATCTACACAATTCCGAGTTCACTTTTACTGCTAAGCTAACAATGGGTGGTTACCGTCTTTCTCATTCTCAAACTGAGTTTGTGTCAATTTCCCACCAAAACAATATTTTCAAAAAAAAATGTATCCTACCGTTTTTACCTTAAGTCCAAAGAGTGTCACTGAAGATCCTAAGAGCTCCTTTGACTTCTCTGGCAGCTGATATCTAACTTAATGTTAAACAAGTATGATGAAATTTATAAACATGGACATTCTGGTTGCCTCCAGTCAAAATTTCACTGTGTATAAGGTCTTGGGGGCCTACCAATCTCGAAGTCTCCATCTACTGAGCATCCCAGTTGGGAAGGTTAGCAGTAGCTTCATTCAGCATTTTAACAAGGGTGACCTGCAGAGTGAACCAATAAGCAGCGAATACTTCTTTGAATTAAAGCAATAAGCAGGAAAAGTGAAGAACGACTTTGTATTGTGACATGGCAAACTTGGCCGAAACCGTTTCTAAGGAGCAAATTATCAGTTAATTATTATCACTAAGACGACAGTAATTAGCAGGTAGCCAAAACCTGCATGCATTAACATGCTGCAATCTAAGACCCAAAAAGGGGTGTCCCAATGCACTAAGCTCCCACATTGTGATATATGGGAAAGAGTCTGGTTTATATCCTGGAGTCCTCCTATGGTTGATCTGTCACCTAACCTCCTTAAACAGCCTAAAGGCTTGGTCCAGTCCCGTTCAGCCTTACTCTTATTTTTGCAAGGTGACTATATCCGCAACTGAAAATAATTAACTATTAATATGAGCACAAGACCAGTTCAAAAGGCCAAGCCACATAAAGAGAGGTAGCAAAATGCTTAATCCTGTTGCAGGATGATACCACGTGTAATAATTTATCATGGATTCATTGCTAATCTGTAGCAGCTAAGTTCAAAGATGGAAGTGAAAAGGATGGATGGATCATTCTATAACCAAAAGAGAAGGATGGATCCAGAAGGCAAAAGTCAAAATTCTTAGTATGAAGGTGGAGAGTAGTTCCACACACAGCTACCTTCCGCATCAAGCCAATGCTAGAGGTGGGATTGAAAATCCGACACCATTCTAGTTGTTCAGCTTAAAGTATGCAAGACACCAAGGATATCTCAAAAGCACAATGCGGTAACAATTTTTCCCAATTCTTAGTCCATCTCAGTTTCAGTGAGTTGCCAATTTCCAGTAAAAGAAAAAAATGGCTGTGCGCCAAATCTTGACATAAAAACCACATGAATTGCTTAAACCAGCAGCTCTCACGGTAAAATCAATAACTTGCCTCTTGATTAAGAAATAAATACGGCATTTATCTTCTGCAGAATTAGCAAAATGCAAATGGAAAAAGGGCTAAATATCAATGTTTCTGAAGGCATACCACGCTTTCAGGGGCCCCTGGAGGAGGTAAGGAAATATTTTTTGGCAGAGGTCTGAGCAGATATGATCTCTTATCAAATCGCCACTCTCCAGTTTTATCAGACATTAGTTTACCCTGCATACTAATAAAACTCAGATAAGTACATGAACCAATGACCAATGATAACAAGGATGAAACCAAACAAATATGCTCAGAAAGCAGACAGATTATGGCAATGAAATGGAAGAGTAAGGCATACACATATAATATGAAAGGAAACTCTGATTTAAACGGAATAACTTCTCTTTACCTGTAAGTCATAATCACTTCCATAAGTGTAATGAAGGATGTATTTCTCCCTAGTGTCCAGATCCAGTGGGGGCTGCAAATTTCACAGGACAGACTCTTAAAATTTTCTTAAAGCTAGTGAAAAAAGAAATTGATTTTAACATGGTAGATTGGACCAAACCTGAAGCATAAAGTCCTTCTGAAGAATGTGCTGGACGCCATGCAAAGCTGATGCTACAGCATATGCATACCTTAGTTTAAAGAAAAGCAGGAGTAAAAAATCTCGTAAGCTCCACACTGAAAATTATAGATACACACATGCGCGATATGCTCACATTTCTTGCACCCATCCAAATGTGGCATCAGTCTCGTGGTCATTTTTCATAAGCAAAGAAATATTCATCCATGTAGTAGCAATCTTTTCCAGTAATTCCTGGGTAACAAAAATTTCAACAATCACTTAAAGGTAGTGATATATATTTTTTGGCTAAAAGAAAAGGAATGTACCAACAACAGTTACGGTGAAAAACAATAGAACGACCAAACAGAAAAAGATGGGATTGATTTGGAATATGACCGTGCTGGTCATTTTAATATTCAAAATGAAAACGGAACAAGGGAAAATCATTCTATCATGCTAATCTATCAGAAAACTAGATCAAGCATGCCAGAGCATCGGAAAACATGTCAAGGGATTTCACCTTCTTGATAATAACAGGAGAATTGCCAATTGGATCAATATTTGTCACAGGGCCATTGGCCTCAGGATAGAATTTCCTTATTATTTTTTCATTAGCAGCAGGTTTAATGTAGAAAAACGGGAAAGCAACTGGATAACCGCCATGGGCCAGGTTTGGAAGGGCCCTTAGAAATATGTGATCAGGTTCTGCCATTAATATGTATCTGCACAAATACGATAACTAACATCAACACATACCAGGTGCAAAATTCAAAATCACGATCATCTGATAGAAATGCTTACTCTTCCTCAATTGTGGCTATTTTTAGCCATTGCACAAAAGCCCATGGTCTATTTAGGACTACATACCCCTGATTATGGAAATGGAAACCACGTCAGAGGAAGTATTACTGAGACAGATTCATCCAAAAACACAGCAGCATGTCAAACCAGAAATGTAGGAAAGAGACTGAAAACAGAGGAGCACGTTCGAATAGAGATTCTGCAGAAGCATATGGTTGAAATAATCAAGTCGCCGAACATGTCACCTAACTTTCACTACTTTTTTTTCCTCAGCACAATCCTAGCAATTGAACCTTAGAGGTTCAACATATAGTCTTAATATAAGGTGCGAAAGGTATTAAACTTCATCTATCTGTTACCATAGCTGATTTGCTGTTAGAACAGAAGATGCAAATCAACTACAGAAGTTATGATATCAAAAGCCATTTATTCCTGCTTTCTCTTTCGGTGCATTTAACAAGCTTCTAAATGTGGAAGTCCTGAATTATACAGTTAAGTCACTGAAACATGGAATTTTATATCATTTAGAATATGAGTGAGCATTCATTTCTAAGTAACCAGAAAAATCAGGGTAGAAAGCCAATCTGCAGCAGTCAAAAGCATCCCTGTCTATCACAGAAGGCACATTTCAAAAGAAATTAGCCTAACGTTTCTTAACAAGGAAGGCACTGCAACATGAAAAAAAATGCTGGAGTGGCGAATAATAAAGAACAAAGCATACTTGCCTGATCCATGCCCGCTGGAAGAGGATCAACTACTAGAGTGGGAATCTCATCCATCAAGTTGTCTGGATGGCCTGAATGCAAAATCCGTGTAAAGCCTCCCATCCTGGACCCAGGAAGGTCTTTCTGCTTCTTGTACCAGTAGTACATTATGCGACACTGCCATTTGCTGTAAGGAGTAGAAGTTGCTGTCAAGGCAACATGAAAGGGCTTTTTGGCACTCTTTTGAGTCTTCATGTGCTCCGGCATTTCAACAATGGGATCAATATTCATCCCACCATCTGAACCGTCATGTATCAGTTTCCCAATAGCTCTACCATGCATTATCATGGCTACCAAATTGTATGTGATAATGAAAAAGCCAAAAGAAATTAGGATCAGAAACAATGGTGAAGCCTGTCCCAATGTCTTTCTCTGAATCATCATTAATAATCACCTAAAGATCTTAGATACCCAGCAGATCAAGTACCCTACTCCAAGCACCCTACAAGCAATGAATTTAAAAACCCTTCAATCCAAGATCACAGAACAGGATAATATTACAAACATCACACTAAATGAATGCCATTCCCATTCTATCACTCTACAGCACGCTGCATCACCAACTTTCTGATAAAGTAATTCATCAACTAGAAATGGGAGAGGAGAAGTTCCAAGGTCAAATGAAAAACTACAACTGCAGTGATGGAGTTGTCCCCGGGAGAACTTCTACCAAACAAGAAAAAGATCGAATTTGAAAATTTGATAATTACAGTCCAACAATTACAGAAAACAACAGTATGCTTGTGAAAACTCCCCCACAATATTGCAAGGACCAAATACCAACGTGGAGAAACACAAGGAGTTGAAAACAAATGCACAATATGTCAAACCAAGGTAAATGATATTCACACTGAATCAAAGAGACAAAACTATGCAATCAGATGAATCCACTAATAACAGAACAATTTACAGACTCAATAACAATAAAAGGATCAAACAAGAGGGATGATGAAATGGTCCACGATTATAAACCTTAAATTTCAATCCCAGAAAAGAAAAGACAGCTGGGAATGAGAAGTGCCCCAAAGAAAGCCAAATGGGTTCCAAATGAAATTAAAGAAAAGCTGAAAAATGCAGTCAACCGGGAATGAAAACCATATATACACAGACATCAGTGAGATGGGCATTGCATATACGATTAATAGACAGATATACGACGAGGAAAGCAGGAGTCTTGTCACTGAATAAAGCACAAAGCTTTCAGTTACCAATCATTACATATTCATATGTATTCACACACAAACACACACACACACACACACACGAGAGAGAGAGAGAGAGAGAGAGAATAACGTGAGATGTACTCCGAAGTGGGAAGAGCGAATCAAGGATGCTTTTTTAGCTCGTTTTGCTTTTGATCGAAAGCACAGAGAGAGAGAGAGAGAGAGAGGGAATTGACGAAGGGGACTCCTTTTGCTCAGTACAAGTCATTCTTCCGTGTCTTTTTCTGGCGGAAAATTTTTTCCGGTTAAGGCCATGTTTACTTAACAGAATTATGTTAGGTGATCGGCATCAATACAAACAAAATAAATATAGATTTATCGTGATTTTATTACTTTATATAAAAAAATATACATTAATTTTTATAATAAATTAATATTTATTTTATATTTAAGTTGAATATTAGTTCAACATTTTATTTATCTATTTTATAATCCTGTTGTAGAAATATGATTGTTAGTTCGATATAAATGCACACACATTATAATACTATTCTCTCTTGATTACATATTTTTAAATTCTCTATATATAACTATAATTGTTAATTTGAATCACAACTGCATATATAATATATTTATGATAGTACAACACGAATTTGCTTTATTAATGAGTTAAATTTGTTGCTATGCTAACAACAAAACTCCGATATCTTTCTCCGGCACCCTTTTTTGACATCTTTCTAATTTTGATTACTCGTTTAAATTAAAGTACCTATTAGTCAATATTAAATATATTTAAATCAACACAAATATCACTTCTTCTCAGTATTATAAGTATTATAAGCATTATTCCTATCTGGTTATGGACATACTTATCCTACATACATGTCTAAATATTTTAAGGTAGAATTTTTTAGTTTAGCTAAATAAAATTTTTGCAGTGACACAAAACTCAGAAAGAAAAAAAAAAAAAAAAACTCTTATCTCCTTGATGTGGTTTGGGATCCGATATCATCTGGGACTCTAAGGACGTACTCTCCCACAATCTAAGTAAATTCCTCTCGATTATTCCAAAATCTTAATTTATAATCCACACCGTGCTTGAACAAGTACGTTGTTGCAAGGTTGACAAAAAGCTTACTCGGTTTGGCATGTTCCCAAATTTGAAGTGCCCCCCCCCCCCCCCCTCTTTTTTTTTCAATTAACTTGGTAACGGTTACGTGCATGACAATTCACACCTGGTGGTACACGTGAAGTAGCCTTCTTTTGAGAATCACGAAGCTGTCTACGCCTTCGAGAAATAGGAGTGGTACGAGGATGTCATGTACGGATCGTTAAGAGTTATGAATGTGAACTAAATAAAATAATCCATTAAATAAAAATTAATATTTTAATAATTCATCCAAAAAGCCTATTGTACTATCATCATATAATGCTCGGGAGGGAGAGAAGCACCTCTTCTTGAAGTCAAAGTGCGAGCGATTAACACAAAAAGTCTGGGCACTCTTCTTTATCCTTTGCAGCGGTAAAGGAGAAGTGTGAGGTGAAGCCGTTGTAGCTAAGCAGGTCCCTTTACGGGGTTGGCACATCCAGGATCGAAGTAAGCTCGATGAAAGGCTCAAAGTCGGGTCTAAAATATGAATATCGGACTGAACCCTGGCTGATGCCATTGGAAAATCCAAGTGCAAAGCTAAATGCTATATCGGAGTTGCTATCCTTTAAAGAGTTACCATCCTTTTAGGGGAAGTAAAAATTATTAGGTGTTTAGGTGTTAGTAAAAATCATTAAAATTTTAAATGTTAATATATAATTTTTATAATTAAAAAATAAATAAATATGAATTATTTATAATTTTAAATTTATTTAAATCTAATTTAATTTTTTAATAATTTTAATTTTTTATTTTTTTAATAAGTAATATTAAAACTGATAATTTAAAAATATATAAATAAAAATTATGTATACTTTTTATAATTATTATTTACGTAAAACAATTATATTTATTAGTAATAACACCTAAGTAGAGTAATAATATATGTACATCTGAGTGCAACACATATGCACTCGAATGTAATACATGTACATTTGAAATTAAGTGTAACGTGGTTGGTTTATGAGTAAGTTTAGTAGAGTATTAAATGACTTTTAAAATATATACGAGAATAAATTTAATGTAAAAAAAATAAACATATGAGGTTTTTTTATATTAAATTTATTCTCCTTAAATATGTCATAGTCACCATATATAATGTGAGATTTTACAAGTAAATAATAATATATTTATAAATTTAATATTAAATTTTTTTAATTAAAATATAATATTAAATTTATAAATTATTATTAAAATTTTAAATATGAATGTATAAATCATATAATTAAATAATTATATATTAGAAATAATTAATTAATATAATTTTTATTTTAAAAATTTAAATTAAAATATAATATATAATTTATAAATTTATTATTTATTTAAATATGTTCAAATTTTTTTTTAATTTTAAATTCCTACTTCCTCCCGCCAAGAATGAAACAATTGCAATCACCCTTTATTTTTATTTTTATTTTTATTTGGTCCAGAGAAATCCCATTCTTTCAAAATCTTAAGCATGAGAGTGAGCAGCACAGAAGAAATCCCAAATCTACGGCACAATTTTCTGCTGCTAAGAATGTACGAAGATGACCTGTCAGAAGATAAAATTTTAATATATTTTTTTATTTATATGCAGTCTTAAATTTAAGGTATAATTATGGTAGCAACGAAGATTTTTCTTAGAGTTACATTGAATCTGCATCATTGACGGAAAAAAATAAAAAAAGGAATTGAAAAAGGGGTCAATTACGGTGGCATCCAGAAGCTCATAATTGATTTTTTCAATTAATTTTAATTAAAATTTAAACTCAAGAACTTTAACTTCGAAATTAATTTTCATGCCAATAAACAAAAGTTTATTGGTAATTGGATCGTTCGTCTTACAATGAGTGTTATGTTAGAAGTTTAATTATAAATATTTTCAAAGTTGAGATTGAATTTATAATTGACACAAGCTTTGGGGCTTTTTAATGTAATTAACCCTTTTTCTTTTTGCAATTAAAATTGTTGACAAACAGAGTCCACCGAGGAAAAGCAATTTAGAAAAGGAAAGACCAATAGGCGGCGTAAGTATTCATAAGCTACAACCTTCACCAAAAAAAAAACAAAAAAAAAAAAAACAAAAACAAAAACAAAAACAAAAGAAAAGGAAAAGTCATATGTTACAACGAACTATTTATAGCCATCCCTAAATAATTCTGATCGTCGTGTAAATTATCTGTCATCCAAAACAGAGTAAACAATCCTAGCAGGGAGAGAGAGAGAGAGAGAGAGAGAGAGAGAGAGATGGAGGCAGTGGTGGCAGCAAAGCCAGTGTTTAAGGTGGCAGCAATCTGTGGGTCTCTCAGAAAAGGGTCCTTCAATCACGGCCTCCTTCGTGCTGGTACAACAGTGATACACTTCTTCACCCATTCAACTGCATCCCCTTTTCATTTGTTAATCAATTGTTTGTTTACTTAGTGAATATTGTATAAAGTTGCGATCTTTGCTTTGATTTGTGAGTTGGGTCGGCGTGGTTAGATGTACTGGTTTGGTGTGTTCTTTGTCTTTAGTGAAACTTGCAGAAATTTGTAATCTTTGCTTTGATTTGTGAGTTGGCTTTGTGTGGTTTCATGTATCGGGTTGGTATATTCTTTGTCTTTAGCGAGTCTTCTAGAAAATTGTAATCTTTGCTCTGATTTGTGAGTTGGGTTTGATTTGTGAATACATTTCTATACTCAACGGCACCCTTTTTCATTTGTTAATTTAATTGTTTACTTTGTGAATCTTGTAGAACGTTGTGAGCTTGCCTTTGATTTGTGAGTTGGGTTTGTTTGTGTGATTTGATGTATTGGTTTGGTGTATTCGTTGTCTTTGTAGCAATTGAGCTGAGCAAGACGTCGGTTCGAGGTTTGCAAATTGAATACTTAGACATATCTCCATTGCCAATGCTAAATACCGATCTTGAAGTAGATGGTACTTTCCCACCAATTGTTGAAGCTTTCAGAAGAAAGATTTTTGAGGTTGACAGCGTCCTTTTCGCCTCGCCAGAGTATAATTACTCCGTCACCGGTACCTCCTTCTTCCTTTAACCACACATAGATTGATAGACGCACACAATCACAACTTATCCTGTATGCTCAACTGTGTTTTTATTGATTCTATATGAATAAGAATAGCTCTCTCTTGTTCTTCTTTAATTTGATAAATGAACTTGAAATTTGTCCTTTTTTATAAGCAAACTCTGAGTGGCTAGCATGCTGTATGCCTCCACTGCCTCGAGTCTCAGTTGTTTCATTGAATGCACCAAGGGTGTTGTTCAAACCCGAGGCCCTCATCATTAGGCTAACCATGGGTGGTTAGAAGAGGAAATTTTCAGTGAAATTGAAACTTGATAAAAACCATTAGAATGTGCCTTGGGAGAGAAACTTGATATTCGTGTACATTTCAGGGTTCACAGTAAAGAAAGTTTTACGCAGTTGAATTACAAGCCTTTTTTTTGTATGAAATTGATTAGTGGAAGCAACTGTGGGGTGACTGTAGTATCATTTGGTAACATTTCAAATACCAGGGATCCATTTGTTAAGACTGGAATTTGGTGCAGGACTCTCTAGGCCTTTGTCTCCCCTTTCTTCCTTTCTTGTGGCATGTGTTTAATGAATACAAATAGAATATATTATAGAATTGTGGATTGCAATACAAATGTGGATTCCCTGTAAAATCTTGCTTTTCTAACTTTATTCTTGTGAGGATTAAGGTTCAGATTATGTATTATTATCACCCTAATGGAAAGATTATGACAGCATTGAGAAGCAAAAAACAGGGAAGAAAACAACCCAGCTGTCTGTTACTGGAGACAGATAACAGGATGGGTTTTGAGTGGGCGAGGCATCAACTTGCACTGCCTTTGTCCTTTAGTGGCAGTTGACCCCATTTTGATTCCTTAGAGTACAGTTTTAATACACAGATTTTTTTCTACTTATTGCCTCGCTTAGAATTTCTTATAATTGTTACAAAATTGCTGCATTGTTTTGCTTTTTCAATCTCCTGGCCTGTTATTGAACAACACAGTTATCAAGCTTTTCTTGGAGCTCATTTAGTGGATGCATACAGAGAGAAATTTTAGATAAGTAAATCTTGTTGTTGCCCAATTTGTGCAGGAAACACTTAGATTATGGATTTAGAGCCTGGTGAATAGAAAGCAGGAATAACTAGTTTGAGACTTCCTAGGAGGAGGATCAAATTGCTTGTCATATTTGCAACATTTGGTTAAGATAGATCTCCATAAACTAGAGCCACAAAACTTGGCAGATGAGCTTGTCTGAGATCTTTCTTCAAACAACCTCTCTGCTCTGTTAGATTGCATTGACTCTTTCAGAATGCTACTAAGCTGCAGAATGCTATATGAACTACTAAGCAGCCAGGTTAGGAAATTTGCACGTATCACCTAATTTGGCTAGATGGGTTTCTACTAGTTTTGAATTCAAGAACCTGAATCTTCAATGTTCACCGTGGTTTAACTGGATCTACTCACAACATAAGATGTTATTTCTTTTGTTGACAAGCATACCCTGTACGTTTCTAAAGATTACATCTTTTGATCCAGTAATTCTTTTGTTTCTCTTTATTTTGTCAGCACCTTTGAAAAATGCCATTGATTGGGCATCTAGGCCACCAAACTGTTGGGCCGATAAAGCTGCTGCCATTGTAAGTGCTGGAGGAGGTTTTGGTGGTGGGCGATCACAGTATCATCTTCGCCAAATTGGTGTTTATCTCGACCTTCATTTCATCAACAAACCCGAATTTTTCTTGAATGCATTTGCACCTCCTGCAAAATTTGATGAGAATGGCAACTTGATTGATCCAGAGATTAACGAAAAACTGAAGCAAGTTCTTTTAAGCTTGCATGCATTCACTTTACGACTCAAATGTAAGTGCTAAAGTATCTATGAGTGGTGGGCACAGCTGTATTGGTGTTGAATTGTCTAATTGAAAATAATGTGCAATTCAGAACTTTGTTTCTCAATTCTTATTTCCATGTATACATTTGTTCCCATAATTATTATAACTATGAAATGGATGAGATGGGTGAGTTCTTGTTGTTTTGTTTGCACTTTGAGATGGATAGAATTTTGTGGGGCTAGTCTTGTTTGAGATTTCAGCTAGCAATGGTTTAAAATTTTGTAAAGATTCTCATTACACACAGACACGAGAATTTGTCACGTTGACATGGGTGAGATACCATTCATTAAATGCATATTTTTTTCTCTTGGATGTACTTGTAGGTTCAATAATTGAATATTTTATAAGTAATAGCATTTATATTTTTAGTTTAGATAAAGTATGCATGCATGTATATATTTTTCTACATACATAATTACATTTATGATTATTGAATTTACTATTAGAATAACAGTCAGAGGATTATTAATGATATATTTATTAAGTCATAAATTAAAAGGATCAAATTATTAACTGTGTTAATTGTTTAAGAGACATTTTAATGATTACAAATTTAAATTTTTACCTCTGTAGTTGTTCTAATCCAATCCTGGAAATGAAGTATTGTGGTTTTACGGGATTGCATTTAGAAAATATATTCGAGTTAACCTTATTAGCTCATCAATGAAGAGGATCAATTGTTTGCCACTGTTGAGTGAGGGACAATTCTAGCCTTTTCTTTTGCGATTTGTGCAACACTAGTGGGGAATGGTAATGGTGATTGTGTACTTTTCTTCTATTCAAGTGGAGTACGCACCCAAAAAATAAGTGTTTTAAAGAAACATAAAAAATACTGTTATTCAAAATTGTGAAATTCAGTAAAATAATGAGTAATTTAAAACCATCAACAAAATTTTGTTTTTTTTTTCACAAAAAAATAATTTAAAAAAATCGTACTTTACTCAAAATCCCAAAATTTAGTAAAATTTCAATAAAATGAGTAATTACCCAATTTTAAGTCATTTTAGACAATACTGGATTAATTTTTTCGAGTACTTAGTAGCACATAATAGAAAATGAAAAGAGAAACTATTTTTCTTGAGTACTTACTGAATTTTTTTGGTATTTTATTCAATTTTGACGCATTGTACTCAAACACATTACTATGCGGCAGTAAACAAAAAATTCAAAATACTACAACCGAAAACCAAAACTAATGTTCCTTAGTAAACATAGGGGAGTATGTTTAGAATTTTTTTTCTTGTTTTTGAATTGAAAAAGAGAAAACCGGGTACAGATTAGAGACAAACTCGACACATTTTTCTTTCATCGAATAATCAGACTAAACCTAACACAAACCTAATATTTAAAGTGACAAAAGGTATATAAGATTATAGAAATGGGAATGACAACTTTACTCCGTAGAATCTGAAAGGGAAAATTAAAATAATAATAATAATAATGATAATTTTTTTCCTTTTGACTCCAGGCATTGCTAAACTGCGGTGCTGTGATTCAGAAAAAATTCTATGGTTACAAGGTGTTATTACACCTTTCAATGAAGATGGAAGACAATGGCATAATTTTTGTTTTAAAAAACTATAATTCTATGGTTCAAGGTGTTATTACACCTTTCAAAGAAGATGGAATACAATGGTGTAACTTCTGCTTTTAAAAAACTATAACTAACCCTACTCTGTACTTTATGGTCACAACGTGTGCAAAAAATTAACCTGGTGTACCAAAAGATGTAACAGTGTGACCAAATACATTGCGTGGATACATCTCAGGGCAGTAGTCAACGCTCTCCCTCTGTTTGACTGCTGAGATGCAGCAGCTGCATGGACATCTAACAGCTGTTGACGATAACTCGGGCCTTTTGCACGTTATTCCAACAAAGGCTCCATCAAGGGCTTGGTATGTGGTGTATGGAGTTTCATACTGTACGTAACAGCTACACCAACAAGTGAACAAAATCCCGGAACCAGACCCAGACCGTATCTTGTGATTGATATATGACTGGTGGATAGGCGGTCCTGGACATCTGGCGATGTGCCTGCATTAAAGTTTTTAGCCATATAAGGTTTGCTTTAAACTTAAGAAACCATATAATTTATGACTAAGTAAGGAATAAAATTGGTAAAGCATTTTGTAGAGTACGCGAGTGTTTGAAGTGAGAACCAGGCATAGTCTAGTGTTATCATATCATCTCTTCCACAAATGGTCAGGATTCAAATCCCTCATCCACACCCTTAGAAGGATATTCTCAGTACACCAGGCTCCCACCTTGTGAGGGTCTGGGGAAGGATTAGATTTACGTAGTTTTATCTTTGTTTTTTCACAAAGAGGTTGTTTCCTTGAGAACCCAAAAGAGAGGTAACGAAGCGTGCATGGAAAGTTTGCCTGACCAATGTGGTCAGGGACACCTAAGATACATATGGATCATTCCAACCGTAAATCTTGGTGTTCTACATTGGTGAAGCAGTATATAGAGTATAACCATGTAATTGCTACTACTTAATCAAATCTGAGTTCTATAGAATATTAGTAAGGTGAACTGCAAGGCATTGTAGAATTCTACAACTTTCATTGTTGGTTTGCCATGCATTGGGAGCTACATTTGGTTTCAACCTATAGAAAGGAATGTGACATAAAAGGTACACCTGCATGCAATCTCCCACCAAGAAGTGAAGCTACTTCTGGAGTTAGACAAGACAAAAAATTTAATGACTCTATATATACAACTATACTACAAGCAACCATTATTTTACCACTTTTCCACATTTCATGTAGAGCAAGGATTGGACCGGACATGGGAATTGGAGAAGAAAGCCACTTACTTTGAAGCGACTGAAGGGCATACATGGCAAGCCCGCATGAAATCTTGTCTGAGAAGCTCAACGATCCATAAACAAATGCACAGCCATTGAGATCTGACCCAACCAGGACACTTTGCATGCTTACTGCAGTCACCTATTATTCATATTTGGCAATGTGAAAAAGATAGTGTATGAAGTTGAAATAATCAGCAGAGCAATAAATTTATAGAATGATACTAGCTAAATTGTAATAAAACTTAGAATCTGTAAATCTATAACTAGTCCTTGAAGGACATTATGACATTATATTAGATGTATCCATCTTTGAAACCTTAAAATTCATATACTTAATTACGTTTTAAGCATCCAAAAATGGAAACTTTTTCCACCAAGGACGCAAAAACAATCAAAATGAAACAAGATTATGATACCACATTATACCGTCATTAGAGCATTTGCAATGCCGATAAATACTGAATTGAAGTACATGAAAGCATTCATGCTTCTAGGTAAAAGAAGGATGATTGAGCCGCAAAACACCCATATGATACCACCAGCAGAATAGTAGGCCTTCAGGTGATGGCTAGTCCAAGATATTTCCTGCAAAATGAATATATAAAGCATAATTCTCCAAGGAGTCTATAATTTTAAATCATAGTTTACAAACAAACAAGAGAGATTACGAGGGCAACCTGCATAATGACGGATATGATGAAGCTGCTCACATAGATGATTGCAGGAACCTAGTTCCATTAAGCAGTATAGATATCAACATTGGTCAGTTTTCGAATAGATTTGTCTATACATATAATTATGCATGCATACACACACGAATATCACCTATCTCTAAAGGTTTAACAGGCCAAGTGCAAATATAAGAATGCCAAAAATTGATGCTGACAGAGAATATGCACCTACCAAAGCTTTAGCTGATTGGGTCATTCGCAGATCGTCAATGACATAATAGGCAAGATATGCCTGAAGAGAAACAAGTTAATTTGGTTAAGCTCTCCTGGGAAAAATGCCATTTTCTTGCAAAAACATCATATGCACATTATGGACCAAATATTGGTGGACAGCTTCCTCAAAAATGCAGAAGAGTCAATTCTTTGATGGCGATAAAAATATCCTCAGAATTTTCAGCTTCCACATGTTACATTCAATAAAAACAAAGTATTGAACATGCAATTGCATGATGAAACATAGACAGAAAAGAGTATTAAAGCTTACATGCAAGAAAGGAAATGTGTGCTGACCTGTGAAACATTTTGTACAAGTCTGGTAAGCACATAAACAAGACCAACTTGATAGTACAGAACCTTCCTGAACCAGTATTTCCATGGTACCCTTGCATAACTATTTCCATGTACATTTGTCTTTAATCTACATTGAAGGACCGTATTTCGTTAATTCTAGCGAAGTAGCAGTAATTACATAAGTGAGAGACAACTTGAGCTAGCAGGGTGTTGACTTTTTTTTTTGAAATTGTTCTCAGAGATTATGTGTAATAAGCAACCATTCAGACCACCCCTAAAGAACTGGAAAACAGATGAAGACATCTAACATACCTTGGTTCCTTGGTTCCAAGGTGAAATATACCCACAAAGCAGCAACCAACGGCAATCGACAAGTAAGCAATCCAACGATACTGCTCATTGAGGCCAGTACAAAGACAGGCCAACATTAAACTTGTACAATCATATTGATAACAACATCCAAACAAAACTTGTACCTGATTTTCAATATCAGCTCGCGTTCTGGCTTCACTGACATTGAACAATACAAAAGCAATTGCATACAGGGTAAGATTGGCAACCTACAAAACATTTCAACCCACAAAAAGAATAATCCCCATGTTCAGTGATGCTGGAAGAGGAGTATTTTGAAAAGATAAATCAAAGCAACAGCAATAGAAGATTTTACCATAGCAAAAGCATTCCGACAACTCGTCATTACCACCCTGCTTGTTGAATTTAGCGAGATGCGGTTCACCATAGACCTCCAACAAAACAATAACAAAAGGTAATGTCAGTAGTTTACTGCATATCTTTGTAGTAGCCATGTTGTGCTGATAAAGTTTTGAAGGAAGGACAATGGGCTAGTATGATTTCAGGATTTCAAGCAAATAAGTACAAAGCTTCAGACAATTTATTTTATGGAAATGCAAGACTGTTTCTGCCATTTGTTCCGCTTTCAAGGATAAGAATTATGCCATGCAAATTTGGGATGGCAGATATTAGACTATGAAGGTTATTACATGTGCGAAACTTGAGTGGCAGCCCAACCCACATTAAAGACTGCAGCAGAGATGCTGTATGAGATGGTTTTGACTGTCAATGAGCAGGTGCCCAACAGATTACAGGGCCAGCAACCACCAAAAACAGAAGAAAATGAGACGGCGACCAATAAAGATCCTGCACCATGCCATACTTTGAAACGCCCAAACCTGTCTAGCTAAAGTACATAAAGATAAAAAGAAACAGCATTATTCCCATTAAGAAGGGCAAACAGAAGCATGTTAAATCATTCAAAAATCCACAAATTGATAATGGATTTCTATCATGACAAAATATAATTAACAAGTATCAAGGATGGTATTCAAAAAAAGAAAAAATTCAGTGTCTTTCACCAACATATGAAGCTAGTGAAAAAAATAATGGACAATCAAAATAGGATATTAATATTACAATTTTCTTATGCATTAGAGAATTTAAAGTTTCCCAATACCAATTCGCCAGCAAATATGGTAGCCAAGCCATCAGCTATCTGGCCCGAAAGCATAACTGTAGCTGCATCCCTGGAAATTATAGTAAATACAATGGAAGGAAGTGCTCATTAGGCAGTGGTAAGGATGCACACAGCCCTCAACAAAGCATTTTTTACATTTTATTGTGTGCTTTGTTTTCTAAAATTACAATGACAACATATGCTTGTTTAGAAGACTTAAGCTATAATTTCTGAAAAGGATTAATTTATTGTCTCTGGCAATGTTATGTTCTTTGCTAAAATGAGAGTGAAAAGCCATATTCTACTGCATAGATACATTGCACCATGAATACTGTAATATACTGTAATTCTCGAAAAGGTGAATGTAATATCTAAAAATAAAAAGGCAAACACCTTTTACCATAATTTTCAGTCTTCCAACTCAATTTATATTTCATAAAATTAAAGTGAAAGCATCATGTCAGTACTGTTCACATACTTGTGAGAGGAAAATTTTGCTTGATAATGCAGAACTACCAATTTTTAAAAGCTCACTTGATTAAAAGAAAGAATTATCATTATTTTGGTTCATTCTATACAAGTGAACAAAAATTGACAAAACTTAAGGAATCAACATCTAGTTCTAGCCTACATGTTAGAAGAAAGTGCGCCCTAACATTCTTTGTAACCAAGTGGTTTTCTTCAAAATTTAAACATGATAGAAAACCATGAAAAGAAAAAGAGAGAGAGAGAGAGAGAGAGAACATGAAAACAGACAAATAGAACTAGGCAGTAGGACAAAAAATGAGAACACAGAAGCTATGCAACTAAACAAACTCCTGACCACTTAGAATACATATATACCTTGGGGACAGTCCAATATCTGTCAAGAACAGTAATAGGTAAGTAAACCAACAGGCAGAAGTGATATCATTTAGCACATGGCCCACTCCATAATAGAAAACAGACAATCTTCCAACAGGCTTAGGGAATGAATCATCATCGCCTACAAAATCACCCATCACGCTCTACAAGATTAGGAATTGACCCCTCCGGATATTTCCAGAAGTGTAATTTTGTATCTGCTGGAACCTGCATTGTACAGATTGAAGTTCAGATGGCTACAAGTTATGCTTGTTTCAAGTTAGTGGTAAGCAGCTAGAATTGAGTCCCAGCACCCGTTACACATCAAAGAATCACACCAATCAAAACTTTACCAAGACAGCCAAATAGTTAAAGAATGAAAGGACATTGACAGGAGAGGAAAGCCAATTACTTCCTCCAGCTGTCAAGGGACCAATGCCCTGTTTACATGGATATCTACCTTCAAGCCCATTATTTTGATCTGCAAATGATAAATGTGAAGGGTTTATTTGCCCCTCATGGTAGCTATTCTTTCACAGCCTTTCTATCTTTGCACATCTCAAAAATAAGCCAAAATCACAAGGATTGTCCTGAAATGCTTCCTTGAAATTATCTTTCTACCCAATTAAACTCTTAGAACCACTCACTTTGGAATTCAACATGTTCTCAGCACCAGAGACCAGATTCCATTTCATTTTTCAAAAATAAATGGCCAAATTATGTGATCCCCAGTTTTGACAGCTTATTGGCATTTCGACAACATAAGCACTCTAGTTGTCTGAGGAAGTCCTGCTGTTGTTCACTTGACAAACAACAACAACAACAACAAAAACACAGCCCTAATCCCAAGAGGGTAAACAATTTAACTCAGCTTGAATACTCCTAGTAGTAAGCAACACAAAACTGCTGAACCACAAAAGACATTTTATTCTTTTCTTTTCACACAAAAGGTCATTGAAGTTCTCAATTGCTCACAACTTTTTTTCTTTTTGTCTTTTATTTTTTCAGCACTTCAGTTTGGTTGGTAACTTCCTCCAATAACCAGAGACACGAACAAGCTCTTTAAGGAAACTTCAACACAGAAATCCATTTGCTTTCCTTTTCTTACGTCTCTCTCTCTCTCTCTTTTTCTCTCTCTCTTCTGAAATTATCTCAATCCATGAATCGATTAACAAGATTACCAAAGCAGAAAGTAATAATTCCGTAAAGATCAACTGCAAAACTATCAACTAATGAAACCCAGAAAACTCAACAACCCAAAGGACAACATCGGAAATCACGAAAAAAAACACAGCCAAATTTGCACAAACACAACTGTACCAAAAAGGGAAAAAAAATAAAAAAAGAACCCATCTTTATAATCTTTAACATAGCAATTGCAAATTCAGAAGAAATGAATACAACCCCAACAAGAAAAAAACAAAAAAGCCAAAAACCGAAAAAAAGGAAGAAGACATCCCACTGAGTACGAAGAAGAAGAAGCGTAACAGAACCGGGGAGATTTCCGAACCTTTATCTATTTAGAAGTCCAAAACGACCATTGGGCACGACCGATCCATAAAACCAAGGCTGTCCAAGTCCCAGTGAGTTCATCTTCGATTGGCTGTCCATGGGTTATATACATTTCGTGACATCATAAACAATGCGAACAGAACACCGCATAACTGATGGATGGAGACAAAAGAGACAACTTAAAAGTAGTTTAAGAGGCAAGTAAGTGGGAACCGAATAAATTTCTTTTTTTTTTTTTCTCCAAAAATACAGATAAAAAATAAATACATCTATAAAAAAAAAGTAATGTGTGACAAAAAAATTATGACAAATGTAATAATAATATTATTATTATTTATTAAATATTAAAAAATATTTATAAAAAAAAGTTAAAATAAGATTTTAACAAATACTATTGCACGGCGAAAGATAACTTTTGCTCGTCAGACCCACCTCAGAATTAGGACCCTCGAGCGAGATATTTTGTGTTTCAATATAAGATTAGTGATGTAACGTAACGTTGAGGCCCCTTGGGCCTGCACTTGGAATCTAATGCTGCCAAAGAGATGCAATTGAAATTGACAAAATATTAAATTTTAAATTATTTTAATTTTAAATATAATATTAAATTGAATTTTATGTGGATCCAAGAGAGATGGAAAAGACGAAGGTTGTCTCAATCCGGATGGTTTCATCTTGGGTGTCCATTTGCAGTATGCATTTTCGTGACTTCATAAACAACCTCTTCGCGGGTGCCAAAAATAAAGACCCCATATAATGCAAGGCAAGAGACAAATTAACATGATTTATATATATATATATATATATATATATATATAAATAAAGATATATTTCTTGAGAGGCTCCATGACGATGGATCTATCTAGACTTTTTTTTTTTTTTTTGTTTTTTCATTTATTCATACTTTTAATATTTTTATGTCAAAGAATTTAATCATTGGGAATGATGTGTTAAAAAGTAAACTAAACTCCTGCCCGTATTAATGTCGGAGCAGAGTTCTTTCTTATTTGATCCATCGTTTGAAATTATCCAAAACTTTTAATAATATAAAGAATTCTGACCCCTTTTCCGGATCTAACTTTTCCTTTAAATATTTTCCTTTCTTTTATTTTATTTTATTGATGTTTAAATCTAAATTCGAATGCGAAAGGCAGATAGGAGTCGGACTGCCTTGAAGTCGGGGCACGTGCGTGAGATATTTGTTTTTGTAGACAAAGTTCAACCGAAAGATTTTTCTTTTTATTTAAAATTAACAGTAAAAGTCAAGGTCAGACAGGTAACTCAACACCCCCACTCGAACTTTTTCTTTTTTTTTTCTTTTTTTCTTTTTTTCTTTTGGAGAAGACTCCAATTGGACATTAGGTCTTAGAAATTAGATTTTGAAAAATTTATACTCAGTAGTAGTGTTCGATATATTGACATATAAATCTAATAATGATTAACTTATTTTATTAAATATAAGTTAGTCAAAATTTAAAATAATTACGAATTTATCATTATAAATATTTTAAAAATATTAAATTACTTTTAATTTATTAAAAAAATAAATTTAGATTTTAGAAGTAAATTTTTTTTTAAAAATAATTGGGTTTTATTGTAACGGTGTTTTGCTGGAAGTTTTTCTTAAGAAAATATTTTTTTTTCAAATTTTAATTATTAAAATCATAATTCTTAGAACTTTACAAATTTTGAAAAAAAAAGAAGAAGAAGAAGAAAAACAAAAGGGGTTCATCTATACGTTTGTTACTGCAATTGTGAAATGTAAATCATTACAAAACCAATATTAGAATACACTGAATGTAAAATCCTTTTAAACTTTATTATATATTGCAATCTCGAAATTCAACTTGATTTTTCTTACATTTTAGGCACACTAACATTAAATTGTTTTAAATTAGTTAATTCACTCAATCCAATTGCTCAATGCCTGGCACCACATTGGCAGGATTTTTGGAAATAAAGACTGTTGTGAGGGCAAGGACAGATGGATAGGGAAGCAACTGTGAGTCGCATTTAGAGAACTTGTGGTTTGCCCTTATCGTTTGGTTTTATTTGCAAGTTAACCCTACCAGCATGGCGCTGTCCTCTCTCTCTCTCTCTCTCTCTCTCTCTCTCTCTGTTCCTGCCATCTTCTTTTTCTTTGCAAAATTTGTCAATTCTTTGTTATTTTATTATTTTATTATTTTTTTGTTGCCTAAAAGAAAATGAGTTAATGATAAAAAAATAAAAAGAAAAAGAAAAAATAAGCGTAAATACAACTATTTTGACTATAGAAATAAATTTGGCATTGGAATAAATGTTAAATTTCTTTCTTACCTTTTCAAACAATAACAAAATTTAATTTATTCTCTTCATATTATCTTTATTTAAACATGGAATGAGTGAATTTTGGTTTTCTAATCTCTTTTACGTTCAATTTATTCTGCTTCTATTTCATCTGTTTTTACTCTCTTTTTTATCGAGAGCCTACAACTTAATTATTATCATCAGACCATTTTAGATATTTTAATAATTTAATATTTTAAAACTATAGATGCTAAGTTCAAAATTCTTATTACGAGAATAACAGATTTATAAGCTTCACACCACCAATAATAATAATAATAATAATAATAATAATAGTAATAATAATAATAATAATAATAACGCAGACTGGGATTGCTACACCAAGGAGGGCGTTTAGGCGAGATGCCAGAGCAAAGCCCACAACGGAAAGACATTCAGCGTCCAGGCTGAATCACTTTTAAGCTGAACGCTTGATCCACCGCCACTCGAGCTCATCCCTTGCTGGGTGTTGCCACCTGTGCATCATCATTCGGAAAGATGATAAAGTTATATGAACCAAAATTTCGAGAACCCATCTAGTCATCACAACTGAATAATCAAGAGAATTAGAATTTAATCAGTTTAATTAATTTAATTAAAATTAATTCTTAATGCGTAAAATATAATAACATATAAAATATAAATGTTGCCTATCTTATCATATTATATTAAGAGATTTAATTATATATAATTTATAATTTTACATTACATAATTAGCTAATATATTGTATTAAGAGACGTAAGCAATTTAAGGCCAATAAATTATATAAGCAATACATTGTAACTTATATATTTTTATTTCAAAATATCTCTTTTGAAAAAAAAAAAAAATTTTCATATAAAAATATGGTCTTTTTTTTTTTTTTGTTTTTTTAACTTTTGGGTATGTTATCCAAATATCTTTATAAATATTTGTGTTTAAGACTTACCTATTGAATGTTTAGGCCTAGTGGTGAATGGCTGTTACGGCCATCTTTGAAGTGAGGGGTTGGAAGCCTTCTTCGTACAGAGTTGGCTATGTTGCCGCAGGTAGAATCGATCAAATCGTTAAAATTGTGACTAGTTCACAGTAAAATCAATCGATTTTGAGAAACTCTGATTTTAAGAATTA
Source organism: Bruguiera parviflora (assembly GCA_019804595.1). NCBI lineage: Eukaryota > Viridiplantae > Streptophyta > Magnoliopsida > Malpighiales > Rhizophoraceae > Bruguiera > Bruguiera parviflora. The sequence continues at coordinate 340,317 of CM034054.1, read as the reverse complement.
ATTGGATCGAATCTTAAACCGTTTCTCAGTTTTTCGGGTTAGGTTAGTCGATCCAATTCAATTTTCAAAACTTTAATATGAATACAGTTAGGTTAATGCGTCAAATCGAATTATTCGCATCATGAAGCTCAAAAATACAAAAAGTTCCATTTTTCATAAATGAAAAAAGCGTCTGACTACTCTTACTGGTTACAATCACTCATTGCTTTTATCTATTAAATAAATCTACTTTAACACGTTTAGTCTTAAAGCGTCTGACGTCAGATATTATGAATCTCTGTGAACACTCCTATCGCTTTCTTGAAGAAAAATCTTTAAATATTTGCTCGCCAGCCATTTGAAAATAAAATTAGATTAGCAAGGATTAGAACAAGTGAACTTTTTGGTAAATTTCCCTTCAGAAAAATCAAAATTGATTTCACAAACACAGAGCGTCTCAAAACTTCCATCATAGCACTTATTTTGCTAGAAAAATACGAAAATTTTCATTGATTATTTTTTTTTAATTATTTTGTTCGTTTGCAACAAATATCGTCCAATATGAAAAGGTACGAAGAAATCCTACCAGTGGGACTGGGACTGGGGCTGTCGGCACTATGATTCAGGCTGCTGGCAAATTGATAGAAGACTTGAGCGTCCGGCGAATTAGGAGGCAAGTTTAGAAGAGCTGCATTCCCAAGCATTCCACACTTCAGTACTTCACTTCCAATTATACAAATACATTAGCAGCAATTTGGTTTTTATTAGATGGATGGGCACAACTACCTGTACCAATAGTCTTACGTTAAAAAATATATATTTTAATATATAAAACTCCCATATTATAGAATTCAATATATATATATATATATATATATATATGTCACAAAAAGATATTTCCCTGATTTAAACTTGTTACTTATAAGTCACGACAGAGTATGCACATGCAGTTATGCAAACCTATTGGGCATATTAGCAGCTGCATTAGCTGCAATTGTGGCTGTGGTAGTAATCATAATTGACTACAATCATACTGTAAGGTGCATCACACCCTTTTTCTTTTTTTTGTTAATTAGCTTACACTGAGACTCGAATTCGATATTTTCAATATCGTTGACGACTTTACTACTATTTAAGTTGAAGTGGTACCCGGGCATCGAGAAACGTTGGCATGGGCATGGCAAACAGAAGGCAGGCCTAGAGCCAAGGTGACATTGACTTTGAGGCCCAAGTCGGGATCATTTCTATCCTTTATAATCACACACAAGCACTTGCTGCTGTTCTGGAGAACTTGCTTGAGACTACTGCAACAATCTGGGGTCGGAGCTTTGGCTTCACCTTGAACATAAGGCAGGCAAGTTGCCATCCCTGCCAGCTGCTCTGTGCACTCTGCTATATCTTTGTCCGAATCCGCCACTGCAAGGCTAATCCACGTTGACACCAGAAGGGTTAATGCGAGCCCAACAGTGGTCGCAGTAACGCAATGCAAAGCCATTCCTGGTAAGTTTTGATTACAAAGAGATGCAATGAGCACACACCGAATGCTTTGGCTATTTAATAGAAGCACATTGGTTGGCGTAATGCGGGGCCCCTTTTGGGAGTTGGTAACATTCTTCTCGTCAACACTTAATGGATCAACATGAGAATTTAATGGAGCAACTAATGATTAAAAAACACTAGCGGGATCGAATTGGGTCACTAATGTTTTCACTTCATCGCACTCCGCATGTGTGAAAGTTAATAGCGATGGAGTTGGTGACAGCTATCATGCATGAACACGGACACAGAAACAAAATCATAACACGGATAAGAGGACATCGATTCTTAAAAAATTAGAACATAGATATGACTTAAATATGGTTGTAAAATATATAATTTAAATACCTTTAGAAAATACACTAGCCGGATGAAAATGGGCCAACAATGATTCTCACTGCCACATGTCTGAAAGTCAATTGCAACGAGATAAGTGGCAGTGTTAGTAGGGGCGACAAGATATAGAACACGATACAACAAAAAGACTCGTACGTGATAGAGATAAGTAGATTTTGGAGGGGCCTTAATCAGGTTTATAATGCAATCAGCAAACGTAGTTATGACATAATTGAAGATAATGGTATTGCATTATTCGCTAATCTGTTAACATGGAAACGGCTAATCTTGACATGTAAACATAACGATTCATATATAAATCCATATACACCCCCCCTCGTAGGGTCCTAGGAACTGCGACCCCTTCGCCTTCTAACATTTAACAACTAACCATTTTGTTCAAAAAAAAAAAAATCACGTTAAAGATAAAAAGAAAAACTCTTTTAGCTCCTATTTTTGTGCAACACAGCTTGTTAATTAAAGATACAATGCCCAAGTGCTCGGAGTCTCTGAAAATTGCTCTCCCATGTTAACCCCAAACTTACATATTTCAAAGTGACTCCGATATCAAGGTCGTGTAACTCGCGGTCTAACTGAAATCCTGATAGATTAAAAAGGAAAGAAGAAATGAAAAAGAAAAGGCACGACAGCAGGAATACATGCTGTCACTTGGCAGCATGCGGTCCAATACGACCAATATCAGGCGTCCCGAATGTTCCAGTGCTCCATTGTTCTACGGGTCGGCCTCTAAAGCAATCATGCAGCTTTTATAAGTGCGTCAGTTTCACCAACCCACTCAGGGAAAAGGAACACAATCTTATGTCATCAGATGTATTGTTCAGATGAGCAAGTCTGACCGAGCATTGATGGTATAAATGCGCAGGTTAGATTGAGCAACTTAGCAATCTGGATCAAATCTAAAAGCTAGATCGTACTTAATTTCTTTCCTTCCTTAACATAAACTCCTTTAAATGACATTAATTTACACAATTTTATTCAAATTATTTCCTTTTTCTTTTCATGGTTTTATTTTAATTATTTTTTTTCCTCAATCTGGTTGAAATACCATCTTTTCGTTTTAACTTCACAAATTACACTCTCCTCAATAAATCTGCCATAACATCTTCTATAAAGTTTCAAATCATGTGTCACGTTAGCATTGAAAATTATACTCAGATATCTTTTCAACTATATACTGCTCACTACCTAATTTAATGCCAACAACTATCCGTGTGACATATTGTGGAAGTTTACCCATAACTTTAAGACATTTCAATATATCAGTAACACTAGAAACCAGATACTCTTTTAACTTTCCAAATATGTACTTCCACTGCCATACGTGCAACCTAGAAGTTATAGCTGTTGAGTTTGCCCCGTCTTTCTATGGTAGAATCCATGAATTGTTCCGCCAGTTGGCCCCGGATGCTAGTGGTGACGTCAATGAGCACGCATATAGACAAATATCCCGGGATAAAGCCTTGAGAAATCTTAAATCATTTGAGTTTTTTTTTTTAATTTAAATATAATATTAAACCTTTTTAATTTTTCAAAATAGTCTTATAACCTTAATTTTCGTTTTAAAATGTTACCTTTTTTTTTAAGACAAAAAAACACAGTAAAACTATTAAATACTGTATCAGACATAACGAAAAATAAAACTAAATGTATCAGTATTACCTTACAAAGTGCCTCCACAACAGTCCCCTGCCGTCAGCTTGCGTCTAGGATAGTTACGTGAACGAGGAACTACGAAAACTTTCAATTTCTAGCCGTCCCACTCGTCCACCTTTGCTTCCATGGTCCACCGTCTACATCCGCGAATTCAATTTTATCGTACAAATCTTTTGTGGTTGTGTCCACGAGGGCCCCATTTGACCCCATCAACTTGCGGCCTTTTAGTCATCGTCTTTCTGGGGCTCTGCCAATCTTGAAGATGCTAGGATTTGAAGGAAGACGAGAGGGTCTTCGGTACGCCGAAATGGATGCTGGTGACGAGCAGTGAGGGGAGAAAAATGGAGAGAGCGACGGTGGAGAAATTTGGGAAGAGAAAGTTGACTGGGGCCGTCCGTTTCTGCCACTTTCTTGATAGGAGTTTTGATTTGGGTGGGGCGGTGGAAGGCAGAAGCGAGTTGGCCCAGTCTGCGGCGGTGCCGCCCCCTCCTCCCCGCCGGAATTTTCTTCCAATATATGTAAAGAAAGGCACGACCTTTTCTTTCTTTTGATTTTTCTTTTCTTTATTCTTTGTTTCCAAGTATGTTTCTCGTTTTCGTTTCTAACAACCAAGAAACACCCTTTGTCTGGAAATTGCTTGGTTCTGTTTTTCCCAGTTTCTTTCGATGGGATGCCAAAATTTTTTGGGAGCAGACCCTCGACTCGATTTCATTCACTTTTCAGTTAAGTTAAATACCGTATTTAATGATTTAACCGTTTGTCGAATAAAAAAAAAAGGTGTCATCTTGAAACATGGATTAAAGGTATAGTGTTATTTTAAAAAATTAAAAAATGTGAAGACCACGTGTAAAAAATTTAAAACCATTTAGGACTTCTGAAAACTTTAACCCCATATTTCGCTGGGATCAGATCAACTTTATAGATTCTCGTCCATTGTCTCTCTCCCATCTCTTCTCTTCTGTCTATGAACTAATTGTCTTTTACTTTTTTGTTTTTTTTTTTTGTTTTTCTTTTTTTTCGAGCGAATGGTTTTTGTGGGCTAATAGCTGCAATTCACCCGGCGACTTCTGTAATCCAATGACTAATTTCTGGATTGCCAAATAGTGATTCAAGTAACGTATTCTTATCACCAAGTTTGAATGATAGAAATTTTACTTTTAGTTATGAAACTAAGTCGCGAGCTATGGGATTTGATATATATATATATATATCTATATATATATATATATGTGAAATTATGAATGGTATAAAGACCACGCCTGTCATAGTAAAACAAAATAACATTTTTACAACGATATATTCATTTGTAAAGTAATATGAAAAAATACTTAGACTACAAAGGAGAGCAAATATCTCACAAATAACCATCATGGACTGTCATAGTAGCGAAGTAACTCAAAGCAAAATTACGAGCTCACATAACAAAAGCCAAGCAGCCTTGTTCTTGCTTGTAAAATATTTTCTCCTGTAAAACTCGATTCTTATGCAAAGTTTAGGTATCATATTAGTTAAGTTGGAAAGAAAAATGTCTCAAAAACTGTCACTCATTGCACTTAAATGTTGATACAGAAATCTAAATGTTTATTTTTCACATAGGCAAAGACAATTTTTTTTTTTAATTTTTAATTTTTATTTACGAAAATAGCTATAGCTTATGGGTACAGATTATGTGCCAAAAGTCGGTATCCATCATCGTCACGAAAACAAATGATGATAGCATTCCGAATTATCCCTAAGGGGAGGCTTCCTGTTCCTATTGCGCGTTTGCTCAATCTAATCTTTTTTGTTAATCACGTAAACAAATATACCAGTAACACACAATATTCTGTTATCACGAAAAAGAACAACTGAATCTAAACCCGGGGGTCCGGCGTTTCAAAGTCTATTGGGCTATTCCTGGACCCTTCGGCTGGCTTTGTATTTGCTTCGACTATCTGACCAACTTGTGTGGATACCGTGCGAGTCCTGTGCATTTTTTATTTTTTATTTTTTAAAAAATATAAGATGTGTAAATAAATAAAATAATAAAATGTACAAATAACTATGTTCTTTGTTACACATTACATATTATACTTTGTTTTTGTTGCACATCGTATGTTTTCTCCTTAAAAATAAAATTAAAAATAAAAATATGCACAAGATTCGTACGGAACCCCGACAGCAGAGTTCGTCTTTTCTTTTCTTTTTTCTTTTTTCTTTCTTTTTTTTTTTTGGATAGAAATAACCCTTTATTCCAACCTGAGGCAACCTTAGCTTCTCCGAGAAAAATGAGACCAACAATATCAACAACAAAAAAATCCAAAATTCCGCTATCGGCCTTCTTAATCGATTTGAACATTTGTATACTGTATATATACTATTTTTGATATTTTTGCTTTGTTTTGTTTTTTCGTAGGTCAAGAATGGCTTTGATGAAAACGGCAGTTGTCTGCATGGTGAATACAGAGTAGGGCTCTACGTGAGACTACAACAAACAATGAATTCAAAACCGACCATTTGGTCTTAAATCTTGTTTGTAATATCTTTGGATTAGAATTAATTCTGCGCGTGTGTTCTAAAGACAGATTTACCATTATACCAACTTGAAAAGATAGTTGTCCCAGTGCACGAATTTTTCCTATTTCATATATATATATATATATATATATATATATATATATATATATTATTTTTTTTAACTCAAATGCTAAAGAGTGTATGTATGCATATATTTTCTATATTCATACTTATATTTCAAGATTATTGCTACTAATTGTACATTTTAATGAGTTTTTGAATTTATTATCAATATCATGTTTTTAAAATTATTAGTTGTATATCTCTTTCAACGTGATTACGTACATAAAATGTAGAATGTCCACAAACAAAAAAACACATAGAAGTTCCATAAAGTTTCGGTTGCCCTCTAAGATTTGCTTTTGAATGACCCATCATTATCAAGGTTAATGATCTTAAATGTCTCTAAGAAGAGGACAAGTGTCACTTTTTGACGCCAACCAATACATGTCCAAGTTATAATACGGCCCTTCTTGGCCTTTGCATTCGATCCGTCTTGGATTTTGGTCCTACAAAGACAAGTATGGTATTCAAGAAAAGAAAATGGTTGCCCCTTACATATAGAACATATTAATATTTGACATTTGTTTCCATTATTTTTTTTTTTTACCCTCACTTATTTTCAAAGTTAACTCATTAGATTCTTCTTATACTTATATTCTTTTTAAATTTTATTCTTACAGAGTTTGTCTTATTTTGGATATGACAACAACTTTTTTCTTTTTTAAAGTATTCTTTCTTTAATAAAATAAATTATTAGTAATTAACATTAAAAAGAGAAAAAATAGGAAAAAGAATAAGCATATTGTATATGCATAAGTGTATGTGTTGTGAAAACTAACTTGAATGGAATAAAATCATTTTACACACATCCGAATTTTTCGCTTAAAATATTTTTAAATTCGTAACTGGATAATTATTTTTAGCGTATGACTTAAAATTCAAAGAGTATTTAATGAATATATATATATATATATATATATATTTTTTTTTTTTTTTTGTCCCCCTATAATATTGACAAACATTTAAGATTTATTTCCTTTTTTCTTTTTTTAATGCCTTTAAAATTTTTAGTGTGTGGTCGGTTTCTTCAAGAATTTCGGGTCAAGACCTTCATATACTGCTTGAAAAGAAAAAAAAATGGGTTTTGAATTTTGAAAAAATAAACCCAAGTTCTTGGCATGTTCGAGCACAATCCATTCTATAGTCAAGACAGGGTAAAGGGTATAAAAATAGTCATGTAGTAGCATTCGATGCAATGTATATATATATATATATATATAATTGATTTTCGTATATTATGCAGCGTATAAATCTCATATATTTTTTTTATTGGTTGGAATCAGAGTTTGAATTAGTATTGAAATTACGGATACAATCTCTATCATTACTAGTTTTTAATAATGCAAGTATTTTGAGAAAGTTTGTCATCCAAAATAACATTGATTAATAATAAAACATTAAATTGAGCTCTGAAACTAAAATTTGAAAACGATCCATTAAAGATTTTATTGCTTGCTTGCTTTTTAGGCACACAAAAATACTAAAGAAACCAACCATGAGATGGTTCCCCAAAACATGAAGCTCAGCTAGAGTTACTTGACCAATGACTAGAAATCGAAATACTCTCAAGAAACGACAAAGAAATGGATGAAATGGAGGAGGAAGGGAGGAGCCAAGCACATTTTTAATGTTTAGAAAATAATTAAAAAAATCTAATCATACGAGTATCTTTATTATTTTTTTTTTTTTACAATTCGAAATTCTATTGAATTTCAAGATATAATAAAACTTGATTAATAATATTTAGAAAATAATAATGATTAAAAATTTTTAGAAAAAAGAAACTATTTTAGAAGAAGGAAGAAAAAAACAAAGAAGGGCAAATCATGAAACTAAAACTAAAATTAGCTCAACTTCTCTTTTGAGACACTAAAAATGGGAGTCAGAGATCTCCTCCCTCCAAAATGTTTGGTCTCCGAGGAGTTCTAGGAGCGAGTTCCGGATGCACAGGGAACATTGTTTGTTGAATCCCACCCCCCGGATAAAAAATAATAATCATAATAATAAAAAGAAATAAAACAAAAAGAGAACAAATTTAATATTTTTTTAAATAAAAAAGAGAAAGATAGTAAAAAAAGAAAAAGGAAAATACCCAGAAAGACAGAAAAGAGAAGCCAGCCATTGGTACCAACTATCAACCTCTTTAGCTTTCCCCATTAATCAAACAGAAGACCTCTTTTACTTTTTTTGACATCTGAAAAACACCCATTTCATAAAACCATCGCCACAACAACAACCTAAGAAACAAACTCCCCAAAACATTCTCAAAAGATACAAGACAAAGATTGATGTTTTTGTTGTTGTTGTGCTAGTTCCCCCCTGGGTTTGCTGCAAAAATGTGTCTTTTGCTCTTGGAATCACACAATGATTCTCCCAAAGATGGGAGATAGATAGATAGATAAGGATTTTGGTGGTAGGGAAGGGAAAAGAAAATGCAAGAGAGATAAGGAGGCAGAGAGTGCTTCTGTGTTTGTGTTTGTGTTTTGCATATGTAGGTAGAGAGAGGAAGAGAAATGAGCCAAGAGTGCAAAGGCATTATAAAGGCCTGGGAAGCAACAGTGAGGAAAACACAAGCTGCAACGAAGAAAAGAGTCCACACAATCTTTGGCACAATGATGTCAGCTGCAGTAGCTCATGCAGATGATGATGACATTTCGGGTGATGAGTTCTCAAACCTTGCAGAAAAAGTCATGTCCAACGGTGATTTCTACACTGGCCAATGGCTTGGTGGACTCCCCCATGTTCATGGCAAGTACCTGTGGACAGATGGGTGTATGTATGTTGGGGAATGGTACAGAGGCAAAATAAAGGGAAAGGGTAAATTTATTTGGCCATCTGGTGCTACCTATGAAGGTGATTTTAAAACCGGTTATATGGATGGTAAAGGGACTTATACGGGTTCTTCAGGTGATACTTATAGGGGTTCTTGGGTCATGAATTTGAAACATGGACAAGGTTCCAAGAGTTATGCCAACGGGGATAACTATGAAGGCGAATGGAGAAGAGGGTTGCAAGATGGGCATGGAAGATACCAATGGAAGAATGGGAATCACTATTTTGGTCAATGGAAGCACGGTATAATGAATGGCAATGGAACTATGATTTGGGGCAATGGGAATAGATATGATGGATTTTGGGAGGATGGGCTGCCTAAAGGAAATGGAACTTTTAGATGGCCAGATGGCAGTTTTTATGTAGGAGTTTGGAGCAAAGATCCTAATGTCCAAAATGGGACTTATCATCCTTCTGGTTCAGTTTCAGAGAATTTGGAGTGGGATCCAACGGAGGTGTACTTGGTGGACTTGAAAGACTGCATAATTTGTGTTGGTGAAATGACATCAATTTTCCCATCACAGAAGACATTGAATTGGCCTGGGAATAGTGATCAAGGAATTTTGAAGGTAACAAAAGGGAATGGAAATGATGGAAGGCCTAGGAGGAGGTCTGTGGATGGGAGGCTAAGTAATTACAGTTTGGGATCAATGGACAGCAATGATGTTTGTAGTAGTAGTGGCGATGCAGAGTGGACAGATGGAGATGAAGGGATTGGGAATTTTGAGGGTGCAGAGTTGGATGCAAACATTTATAAATTGATAACACAGCCTGTGAAGAAGCAAGGGAAGACGATATCTAAAGGGCATAAGAACTATCAGCTCATGCTCAATCTGCAGTTGGGAATCAGGTACCAGGATTTGGTAAATGCTTCTATGTGTGCTCTGTACCCTATTATGGTTAAACACTTTATGAGTTGATGTTGCATACACAGCTTGTGCTCTCTTCAGTTACTTTGTATTCTTTATAATGTCAAATGAATCTCCCATATTGGTGGGAATTCAAAGGTCAAAAACGTTCCTTGATGGTCCATTTGTGTGGTAGATTACTCTTTGGTCTATGATTCTATCTTCTTCTCTGTATAAACCACTCAAATGTATTAAAGAATGGCCTTTTCTATCTTTCACCAATTCTTATGTGTTTCCTCAATTCATAAAAACTTTGGCAAGTTTCATATCAGCGCTGTCATTTATGCCTTTTGTGTTATTCTTGCAACTCTGTGTTCACAGGCATTCAGTGGGAAGACCTGGCCCAGCTGTATCTCTAGATCTGAAGGCTTCGGCTTTTGACCCCAGGGAAAAAGTTTGGACTAAGTTTCCACCTGAAGGATCCAAGCATACTCCTCCTCACCAGTCTTGTGAGTTCAAATGGAAGGATTATTGCCCTTTAGTTTTTAGGTGAGAGCTTGGTATATGTTCATTTTATGTTAGAGCCACCCCGTTTTTCTCAGTAATTTCTTTAATTCAGTTTGGCTACTTAAGTTGCAGGCAGGAGATGACTTGATTTGATCTATTTGGGACAGACTCATGAATAATGGTCTGTTGGATAGCATGTTTAGTATTGTGGGCACTAGGCAGTTTGTCTAGTGATGTAGGAAATGTATATCAGACTCTTATGATTTGCAAGAAAAGCAGTCATAGATAGAAGAAGAACAAGCCATATCGTATCATAACATCATCAATTTATGCCCATTTCCCGATGTATATGGCTTGACCAGTCACCATACTTTTCTCTTCAGGACTCTCAGGAAATTGTTCAATGTGGATGCAGCTGATTACATGTTATCAATATGTGGGAATGATGCCCTTAGGGAGCTTTCTTCTCCGGGAAAAAGTGGAAGCTTTTTCTACCTAACGCATGATGACCGCTATATGATAAAAACAATGAAGAAGGCAGAAGCAAAGGTAAGAGTTTGCCTTGATTTGAAAATTTTCAGACAATCAATGAGATTATGATCTCTTCTGTTCCACGAAGTCTTTACAAGCATTATCCCAATTCTGTGGGAGAAAAAGGATTTGCCATTTAGTATGAGATTGTTCAAAAACATATTGAGTTTATTCAAAAATATTTGCCTGTCAATTTTCCAAGCTATTTCTGCTTTATTGCTAGAATATGAAGATAAGTTCCCTACTCTGTTTCTGAAGTCCGTTGTTTTTTTTCAGGTCCTTTTAAGGATGCTACCGGCCTACTATAAGCATGTCCGATCATTTGAGAACACTTTAGTAACCAAATTTTATGGTCTTCATTGTGTGAAATTAACTGGGCCAAATCAGAAGAAGGTAATGTGTAAGTCATCAAGGCAAATTCACAGTAGAAGTGTTTGTGCAATTCGCCCACTTTATGAACTCAAATTTTCTTATTTACCAGGTACGATTTGTCATAATGGGTAATCTGTTCTGCTCTGCGTATGCTATTCATAGGCGGTTTGATTTGAAAGGTTCCTCACAGGGTCGTATAACTTCAAGACCCGAGGCAGAATTGGATACAACTGCAACCCTCAAGGACCTAGATCTCAATTACGTGTTCCGGTTGCAGAAAGTTTGGTTTCAAGAATTTTGCAGGTGAATATGATATGTTGTCTGATAACTTCTTTGCCCGCTTTTCCTTGATTATCTTCTTTCTATCAAACTTTTCCTAGGGTCCCATTGGTGGGAGTAGGAATGGGGTGACAGGTTTGAGTGTTCAATTGTTTCTGCACAGCACAGCCGGCTTTTTGCTTCCATATTGCTTGTAAACTTGAATTCGGTTTGAAAAAGAGCCTAACCTAGACAGGTATATATGCACCATTCTTTTGTGGTAACCACATCACATGCATCACCTTATATGGAGTCAAATCATTTTGGAGTTGGGGATACTGAATCTTAAATTGAGTGTTTTGCATCTTTCAGCAGCATGGACAAAGGCTAAATGCAAAGCTAATGATAGGCTGATTAGATATTGCTTGCAAAACATCAGTGATAAGGGATATGGGATATAAAGCATGACAGCTAACAAAGAATTCCAAAATTGATACTAAGAATAAGTGAAATGAACTGCTAAGCAAATGGAAAGAACAGAAATTGCGATAGGAGTTCTTGTTCATGTGTTATAATCAGAAGCTAAAGGTATCCAATTATTGCCAAAAAGAATCCCTAAGGTTCCAACAATTGTAATTGGATACTGAGCTGTGGATGGATGAAACTTTGTTGCATGTTGTGTCCAACTTTCATTTTTGAGTTTCTTTTGGATTCCGAAGATGCTATGCGACAGTGATTTGTGTTTATTTTGGAAATGACACTTCTTTGTTGTTGGTAACTTTGAATGCGCCTTCATTCAGGCAACTGGGTAGAGATTGTGACTTTCTAGAGCACGAGAGGATTATGGACTACAGTCTCTTGGTTGGTCTTCACTTCCGAGAGGCTAGATATGCCATGACACCACCTCGTACTTCTGGAGCGCATACTCCTACTGGACTTCGCACACCAACTGGAATGCGCACCCCTACTGGTTACTTCTTGTCCTTACTTAGTCACATATCCATGTAAGTTCAGAATCAATCTTAGTTGATCACTGTGTCTCCTCATATCTGTAGGCAATGGAGACCCCGACAATGAATCGGCAGTTCCAAGGCTCTCTGATTTGGACATGGATGAACTTTTTGATCCCTCTCGGTAAATAGAACTTAGAATTTAAGCTAATTTTCTCTTTTTCTTCTTTTGTGTGAGTCGTAACTGATCACTATATGAGGGACACATTAGTCCAATATTTATGCCAATAAGGGTTTCACTTGTTGGTGAACTGGAGTTACCAGTGGCTTATAAATGATTCTGAATTGATTAGTTCTTCAATCTAGCTAACTGTTCTGTCTAATAACTTTTCATTATTATGAGATCTCTTTCACTGTGATTAAGATATTGCACCAATAGCTATGATTGATCTCAAGCTACAACAACATTGCCTCCTTGATTCATTCTGAATGTGTTATGCAGGTGGGCCTCCATTAAGCTAGGTATAAACATGCCAGCACAGGCTGAAAAGACAGCTAGAAGAGGCAATTCTGAAGCTCAGCTGGTTGGAGAACCAACCGGTGAGTTGTTTGAAGTCATCCTGTATTTTGGAATAATAGACATACTACAAGACTATGATATTAGCAAAAGGCTTGAGCATGCATACAAATCAATGCATCACGACCCGACTTCAATATCTGCTGTTGGTCCAAAGCAATACTCAAGACGCTTCCAGGATTTCATTTTCAGAGTTTTTGTAGAAGACACTTGAAGACATAGTTTAACCACGTTATTCAACTTGCAATTGGCAGCTATCATTTTTGGTCACTCATTGTTGGAGATAACAAAAATAGGGTTCAGGTTAGCATCTTGAGCATATTCTCAGTTACATTGGACTGACCTGGTGCTGCTGGAAACATGCTGTAACCTTGGCATTGCATTTTCCATCATCATTTTCTCTGCTAACTCACAGTTTCTAAGATACTACATAAGCTAGGAAAGGCATAGATTAACATCACAACCAGAGTTACTCTACTTGTGTGTGTTGTAAATTAGTTCATTGGTGGAGGACTCGTATTCATATCAATTATTCTTGTATCTAAATTCTTTTGCCCAAAGGGTGTGTGAGGGTCCTTTGTTTCGGATTCAGTAATTTGTGCAGAAGGAAGAAGAAAAGTGGAACCAACATTTAAGGTCTCTTGTTGTGGGGACTGAATTTGTTATCAACAAAGATTCAGGAACTATTTTCATTGTTTGTGGTGTTTATGCACCAGTTATGATCCTTCCAGCTTCAGTTTATCTGCTTTAAACATATGATCACGGTTTATCTTGCATCAGAAATCTAGAGTTTATTATCTCAGTACTTGAAGTTAATGAAGTTGGCTTGTACCAAAAAAGAAAAAAATCTTTTGTTGCAATCTGCCGTTCTCTTTACTCCCAGGCTTTACTATCATGTACTAATTGCGATCGGAGTGAGACTTAAGACAGCTTGGACTGGAGGAGGGGGAGTCCTTTTTTGCAGGATTTGCGAGCATTGGTCTTGAACCTGAGAGCAAGAACAATGCCTGGGCACTTTGTGGGCCTGCCAACTCCACTAACAGAGTTGGTTTTCCTCCTCTAACCATTAAGTTGTTCCCTGAATGACATATAATGTGCAAGTTTTGTGACATCATGGATAGGTAATTGGCACATCTTGGTCATCGCACTGGTTATGGTTATGGATGCAGGTGTTGATGTATGAATTGAATTGCAATAGCTTTCTGGATAACGAGTGACAGGAAATGCTTGGAGGGAATGCCCTGTGATGCCAAGCCCCTCTTGCCATAACTAACATCTAGACCAGAACTTTCTGAATTAGATTTTCAAAATATTTTAATGTATCTTTCATTTAACATCAACTGAAAATGTGAAAAACATAATATTTCTCATTGTTCATCATCAAGATGTTCTAGAGTGCACATGGACGTTGAGAAGCACCATCTTTTTTCTACTTACATAGCGGCATAACCATTCATTTTTTAAGTGCACGCATACCAGAAGTTATGGATTTACAAGTTGCTTCAAATTTCATTGAAATGGTTAAGGCTGATGGCTGCACATGAGGGAACAGACATTTGAAACAGGTCTATTGACAATCAGCCAACAAGGCATGCCAGTTTTTGGCTATAGACATTAAGAGGGGACGTGGCTTCACCTTCTGCATTAGTCCAAAACCTGCAGGGCTTCTTCTCATCCATTGCCTGCTCAATAGAACAAGAGTTTATTTGTGTCAAAAGAAAATTTTATTTGTTAAACAAAGAAAGCTACAAATCGCACAATTGTCATTCAGCAAGCGTCACATTTACTATCCTAAGGACTCAGTCCGCGTTACCACACATTCAGAGAGCCAATCCGCAATGCCACTTTAGAGTACAAAGCAAATACTAGTGACAGATCTGATCTGAATTAAGCCCCCAGTCAGTAAAGAACATCTTATCAACTAATGGAGGACCATTCTGTTTCATTCCAGTTTCCTCAATGTAATCGAAAACCATTTCCTTAAAGCATTGAACTATTTCTAGCAACTTGAAGTGGACATGGCACTGAATGGCCATCACTACTCAACTCAACACGACAAAAGTGACCATACGAATCTTCTCCACCATTCCATTCAATTGTGAAGTTTAATCTCAAGAATCATGTAAAGGGTAATGGAAAGTGCAAGAGTTGAAATGATGATTCCAATGATTACATGGAGCAAACCAATTTTTCCTGGTTTACTAATAGGCACAGCAAAACATTCCAACACCTCATTCTATTCTCATACATATATTGAAAAAGAATGTTATAAGTGTATCCTACTAGTACACAAAAATCAAATTCATGGGAACTATATGAAATTAGATAAATGTGGGTTAAGGTAACAGTATGATTCACAGCATCACCTTTTCTGGACTTAGAAAGTTCAATGTGAATGAAAAGGGCAAAGAAACAAGTTAGAAATCACTACAGCAATGGCCCAAGATCTTTTGCATGTAAGTAAGAAAATGAAACTTGAATACTAGCTTTACGTGACCTGAGGAATCCGTGTAAAAGAAAACAAGTACTTGACTCTTTTAATTGGTTGTGGAATTAGGATAATCCTTCATCCCCCAGCACATCTGGCCAACCACCGTTGCTGCAGCTTGCTGACAGCGAACTAAACATTTTGGGCGACTTACCTTACACTATGTATTCTTCTACGACACGAAGCAGGAAAAAAAATTAAGAAAACTATGCTTCTATCATTACCGAACAGTAAAAAATATATGCCCGAATAAGGACTAAACTTGGTACCAATCAGAGAAGTGAGAAGTTTGCAGAAATCCTTTTACTTTTTTAACCATCCAGAGTCATGCCGCTCTTGAACAACTTACTATTTAACATTTTGTTCAGCTCTTTAATAGAAGTGCTGAATGCAAGAGAAAGTATGTACCTCCAACTAATCTTTGGCTAATAGAGGTTGCATAGGCATTTGGCAGATCAACAATTGGAGAAATTGAGTCTCTATTTCTTTCAGCAACATACATTTTAGAAATACATGGGAATTCATTGTTCTGGTCAATCCCCTGATGGTATAGAAAGCCCTTGAAAACATGGCCTTTTATATTCACCACAGCCTGATAGGCGATTTCTGCTTCGCTGATGCCTCCGATTGCAGTAACTCTAATGCACCTAAAAACAGCAGGCGCATGAACTTGGCCCGGTAGGGACTGTTTGAAGCTTGCATCTATCATTCAACCATCAAATTTAGTGCCCAGAATCCATCAAATTTCACAATAACTTGAAAACAAAGAAGCCCCCAGAGCAGAAACTGCGTTAGAATTCAGGATTTCAACAAACAAGCTTCAAAATGGTATCTCAGTGTAGGAGACTCTCATATTTGTACGGTCAGTATATATGCAGCCTTAGCCCTTATTTTCACAAAGAAACTGTTTCTACAATTTGAACCTGTGACCCTCAGGTTAGTTAATTTTAAATTACACATGCTCTTTAACCCAACAAACAAAGCTTGTTTCAATTAAACAAACAAGCATGTTTCAGTTACAACAGTTCTCTGCCTAACAAACCAATGCAAGGCATTTTGATCTTCAGCATAGACATTGTTTAAGCAACAATTTCCTTATGAGTTTCTCAACCAGAAAACAAAAAAGAAACAACAAAAAAACAATTTCCTTATGAGGCTGAAGGATACAATTTTTCATCCATTCGAATCTGGTTCAACAAAGCCATGTTATTTGAATTTATATCTGACATTTTGCTGGTTAGTTTTCTATCATAACAACATTAAGGCATCTCCATTATTAGGTTAGGTGCAAAGAAGACGATGAAAGCCCACAAACTATTTCATGGAATGCAACAGTAAATGCCAGAGGATCAGGGAATAAACACAGAGTTTCAATTCAGGCTCAACAACCACAAGTAATATTTGGACCATTCTATCCCAGCACCCAACAATCTGTGGCTGAAATATTCTTTGACTAGATGAACACAAAGTTCCAAACTGAGAGAGAGAGTACCCTGATAACTGGAGCATGTATCGAAGTTGAAAAAAGCAGCAGCATTGTTATTGGAGATACTAAAGCTATTACTAGTGGTGGTGGTCCCATTATCTCTTGGCCTTTTACCAGCAACACCACCAGAAGAGAGACCGTCAGTGCCGCCGCCGCCATCATCACTAGCCAGCCTCTCTCGCCGCCTTGCCGCCGGAACCCATGTGCTCTTGACATGAGTGGCACAAGCATACCCTCTACTCTTGCAACAAGTCCTGCACCTGCTATACTCACACTCCTTCTTTGCTCTATTCCCGCAATCTCTACAAGCCCTGGAAGAGCTATTGCTATTCTCCTTATTATCTTCAGCTGCTTCTAATCTACCTTTTCTGGGAAAAGCTGTGTCTTGGGAATGTAACTTTAATGGGGTCCATGAATCTTGGCTGGTTATAGGGTGATCAATGGAGGAAAAGGGTGGTGGTGGTTGTTGGTTGTGCTGGTGGAAAGAAGCAGGAGGTGGGGCTACGAGGAAAATGTTGTGGAGGCCTAACATGTTTGAGTAGTCAGGTTGGAAGTTGATGGCAGTCACTGGCTGTGATGGTGGTGGTGGAGGTGGTGATGGCCATGATGTGCTGGTGGCAAAGGCTGTAGATGTTGGGTTGCCCACAGTTAAGTTTGTGCTTGTATGATGCTGCTATATATCATGTCAGGGGGAGAGAGAGAATCAGTGGAGAGAGCGGATAGATCTTCTCGCAGAGATTGCCTCTGCTGGTGGGGGGTAGTCTGGTGGGGAGTACTAAAAAATTTCTTCTAATTCTAAAATTAATTTTGGGATCATCCGCACTTATATTTGATGGGGGGGTAACATTTTCAATAAATATATCGAGTTAAATATACATAATTATATGTAATTTAAATAGAATAATAAGAGATTTAACATCATTTCATAAGATTTGAGACTCAATGTTTACCAAAATCCCACGTAAAGAACTCAAGGGAGAAGAAACATTGACTGCCTATATGATTTACGATCTAAAAGCCCTTAAATGGATTGAGCAAAATTACCGAGGGGTTCGAGAATACAACATCCATTTAACAATTTCAAGTCATAATTGGGTCTCATTATGTGAAAAAGCTTATATTAAACAGACGATCAGGTTAGATTTGGGGGGACGAAATTTGGCAAGTAGGTATTGGCTGAACAAATTATTCGTTTCTTTTAACAACTGAACAAATCTTCTTATTTGACATATTACGCTTGGAATCTATACTTTATCTCTATTCCATTTTTGAAATATTACATTCTACATAAACTCATAAACTCTTGTTATAGATATGGTCTATTTAATAGTTATTTATTTACGGCGATGAAAGAGCTATGACCGCAATCATCAAATTATGCAGTTGAAGTAAAGTTGCTCTCCAAATCATTTTTGCATTCATGCGTCTTCCGAGTCCCAATCATGTTGGCGTGGGTGTGGTGTGGTGGTGGCAAATGTTAATGACCCACTGCATATTGCCAAGCTATTGATAGCTTAGGGTGTTAGGTATGCATAGCACCATCGTAGGTTGCTTTTCTTGAAGAAAGTTCTTGTAATTATGCATTCGGCGAAGGTTGATGGACCAACAACACTCCAGCAGCTTCGGTCAAAGCCACAAATAACGCAATATAATATTAAAATATATAATTATATAAAAATAAATTCTAATTTCTCGTAAGAATGACCCCACATATGAACGTTTATTTTTAAATGTACAATAGGATTGCTTTAAATATATAATAAATTATTAAAAAAATTTCATATCATCTTATTACATATTTAAAATAGTTCTCTCTGTACATTTAAAATAATAAACTTGTTTTACATCTAATCAAATTAGAGTGAGAAATTTAAATTTTTGAAAAGAATTTCCTACAAATAAAGTCATGTTCAGGCCCGAGTTGGTAAAGGGGGTTTTGGTTCGTGGGGTGGTGGGGGTTCGACCCCCCTATTCCTACCCCACCTGTCTCTAATTTGGAAAATCTTTTACAAGATGCGAGTTGAAGTACTCTTCATTTCTATGGTGTCTTTGACTGTTTTTTCTCCGTTCTCTCTAATATTTGATCAAACCAATAATTGATTATTAATACGTTCAAAAAACGAAAATCAGGAGCCCGGGCTATGGAGCAGCCTAGTCTAGGGGGTTTAAGCTTAGACTCCTAGCCTACTGGTCCAGTCTATTTTCAGCGTCCTGATGTAGGCTGCATGGCTAGGCCAGAAGCATCCTGGGGCTTTAGATTGCAAATTCCATTCATTTCCCGAGTGCGGTTGGCCTCTTCCATTTGTCCTCGTCGTATAAGAAAACGACTCTGGTGGGGTGGTCATTTCGATAAAGGTACAGTCGAGGCATTTAACTTGGTGCCAACCGACCTGCCATTCTGCTGGTATTTTGCATTTTACTCTATTCCTCTCATCGTCCCCCCCCCTTTGTCAAAAACTATTTTTAAAAGTAACGTCACCAATTCATAAACTTCTTGTATTTAGAATTTTTTTAAAAAAAATAAATTAATATACAAATTTTTTTTTCCGCAGTTTAAATTGATAATTAATAAATATTTATAACAGAGTAATTTTTTTTTTTTTTGCGTTACATCAATACTACCTTTACATAAATTACGGGGGTCTTCTTCTCTTCCCATTTTTACCCGATCCTCCACCGCAAGAAATCTGGTCTGTGCGTTAACGGCCGATACCTCTGAAAGAGAGATCTTCCTACTTTCTACCTCCACTTGAAGTATTGAAGTTGGGAGGGAGGGGGGGGAGTAGGGTTTTTATGAAGGCATGGACAAAGAGCCAAGCTGAGATGAGCCCACAAAAGTTCTACTTGCAAGGCTTTCAAGCAAAGCGTACGTATTCATTTGTGTTCAAAGCCTTGTGGGCAACTTTTGCTGCACTCATCTCAGCTTTGCTTATTTTTCCGTGCGGTTGCGGCGCCCTCTCAATTTCATCGTCCACATATTTCGTATTTTCCTACAATTTTGTTCCTCAACGTTTGGTTTCCCCACTAAACTTTCGGGCTCACGGCAAATTTTGGATCAAATATCATCACTCTCTCAAATCTCTCGTATTAAGTTGGATTAGTGTGCAACGCACCCATTTTATAAGTTCTTAAAAGACCTAGAAAAAGCTTCCTTTTCACTGATAATCAACATATAGATGTTGGCTATTTCGTGTTAATATATATATATATATATATATATATATATATATGTTGGTGGGTGTGTGGGGTGGCAATGACGAATGTCACCGCATATTGGCAAGATATTGAAAGGCCACGGCGTTAAGTACATAGAGCACTAACACAGGTTGCTTTAATTCTTGTTAGAATGTTAGACGAAATTAAATATAATCTTACATAATTTTGAGAAATATTGATGATTTTTGTTAGATTTTGTAAAATTTACTTTTTAAAAATTTGATAAAACGATCTAATTTGTTTATGATAAGAAAATAAGATGTTATCTTATTTTTTATTTCAAGAAAAAAATAAAAAAAGAAGAGTTAGAAAGTTCGAGTAATTATAAATGTGTGTGGTGTGGACCAGGCTAGTCTTAGGCTTTCAAAGCTTCGACTGGGATAAGTCTATTTTCAATAGCCCCAGAGGCTGCGGCTTTTAGGACGAAAGAAGCTTTTGGGGTTTTGGAGTTTCAATTCCATTTCCCCTCTGTGCTTGCCTCGATCCGTTTGTCCTCGCCACATCGTGAGATGGCAAGAGTGGGGCCAGGTGTTTCCTGGGACGAGTAAGACACAAATAATATGTTAATATATTTGTAATTTGTTAACAATAATTATTTGATGATAATAATTTTTTTCTTAAAAAAATAATAAATTTAACTCAATCTCAAACGAACTCGTTAAATTTTGTGATACATGTAACAGATGGGTGGATGAGATTTGTTTCACACATCAAATAAAAAGAGAGAGATTTGAAAATATATAGATATGAGTATTTTATACCTTAAAAATTATTTTTAGGAAGAAAATAATGAACCCATTACACGTATCGTGAGTCCTACAAAGATGATACCAAACACAAAGAAGGACCTTGTCATTCATTGGAAGGATCCCTACCATTTTATGAACATCTAATGGATTCATAAATAAGATTAGAGTAGAGCAGAGCAGAGCGGCACGTTCTAAGGTGCCGCAGCCAAAGAAAACAATTAAGACGTCCGAAATGAAACCACAAAAAGATTCGCCTTTCGCCCCAGTGGAACCCGTACCAATCATTCCGTCCGCAGTTGAGAAAAACGCTGCTAAAAGCTAAATACGCACCAATTCTATTGCGAAGAGACGAAAAGTGGATACAATTTGAACACATGTTTACTTCGTTCAATCATAACTATTAATTATTATATATAAAAAATATGAAAATTATAATTAATAATTGTGATTATGTATTTGTGAATATGTATTTCGGATTGTGTTTATTTCCAGCGTCTGGTTTTACAAAAGCAAACAAAACCTGGGGTTATCTCCACGTCTCTTGTGAACAATCGACACTGGAATTTGACTATCATAGCAAAAATTGGAAATGGAAAGATCCCTAGCATTGGAGCCCTTTCTATTGTCTTCTTGTGACAAACATCAATTCTCCTATTTCTTTTGTTGTTGTTGTTGTTGTTTTTTTTTTTTTTTTTGGAATCCTACAACTCTTCTGCTCAATCTTTAAATGGTTTCAATTTTGCATCGATTTCTTTCTTTATTTGGTACTTTAGATGGAGAAACAATCATTAGAGTCATTAAACAATTAAGCTTTTTCCTACAGGCAAATAGAAACGATATGTGTGAATTAAACAATTAATATTCAATTTCTTAGCCGAGTAACATACCTGATAATGCATATCAAGATATCGTAGACTTTTCATATGATTAAAAAAGTGTCTTTGCTCATTAATTTTGCCTTTGATTACACTTAAAGTTACAAAAATTTTATTTCCGAATACCTTGATCTGAATTGCTCAGTTTAGTTTCTCGAATCAAATTACAATTCCATCAATCTAAAACTAGAAACATATTCACTATTCTAATGTGTGTGACTTTTGCACTATAAAGTTAAAAATAAAAAAAAAAATGTGTGTAATCTTATTTTATTCTTACAATGAGTTTAAATTTTTTTAATTCAAATTTATAAATTCTAAATTATGACAGAATCACAATAAAATTTGGATTATTCATGTCATAGGTTGGCTCGCCGATTGGTCTTCGTTGTGTACTAGTTTCGGTTTTTATAAGATATAAAATAAGTATTATTTTATAAATATATAAGACAAAACTTTCATTTCTAATAATAAAAATTCCTTAAAATATCATTGTTTACAACATATTATGTCGGGGCCAATTTGCAATTGCTTGGTTATATTTTCGCGAAGCATCTCTACGAGGAATAATGGTTTTTGAGGTAGCTAGGGGAATATTCTTGGTGTGTATGGACTACTCTTTAAATGTGTAAAGAGATGGGGATGGGAGGTGGGGAGTCAATTTTGTTTTAGCTTGGAGTGGAGGATTGTATGAATGCTGCGTCTTGTCTTCTTTGCAGGAGCCGAATTCGGGTTATTGCTATAAGTGGAAATTTTGACAAGGGAACGCTCGTACAGGCTCTTCGTTGGGTGTCCCTGTTTGGTTTTTTGGTTTTTGTTTTTTGTTTTTGCTTTTGGGATGCTATGAATACGCGATGGTCGTGACTCTGCTCGTTTGCATCCCAATTTCATCCTTATATCCATCTCTCTTCCTTGCTCCCCTTGTGATCCAAAAATGTCGTCCGAAATAGCATTAGATCTATCTCCCATGCTTCGCGTGTACAAAGATGGCCATTTTGAGAGACTGGCCGGCACTACTGAAACCGTGCCTGCTTCTCTAGATGATCCAAAAATCAATGTGCATCCTGAGGATATTGTTCATCCACAAGAAGCAAATCTTTCTTCAAGACTTTACTTACCGAAAAGCATCGATCCCAGCCAAAAACTTCCACTCCTTGTTTACTTCCACGCCGGAAGCTTTTGCGTAGGAAGTGCCTTCTCTCCTCTCTGTCATAACTTCCTTACCAGCTTAGTCGCGGAGCCCAATGTTATTGCAGTGCGTGTCCATTATAGATTAGCCCCAGAGCATCCCGTTCCTGTTGCTTATGATGATTCGTGGTTAGCCCTGAAATGGGTTGCCTCTCACGCTAATGGACATGGCCTGGAAGAGTGGCTATACTCTCATGCGAATTCTGACAAGGCGTTTCTCGCTGGAGATAGCTCTGGTGGTAACATAGCTTACAACATGGCCGTGCATTATGGTCGGGAAAAGCTCGTTGGCATTAACCTTGTAGGGATTGCTTTGATACATCCCTATTTCTGCGGCAAAGACCTGTTGGCAATGAGGCATCCGAAGGAAAGGCATTGCCTGAAAATGTGTGGCTTTTTGCTTGTCCTACAACAGGTGGGCTAGACGACCCTAGGATTAATCCCCTTGCTGATCCAAATTTGCCTAGTTTGGGTTGTCCCAAGGTGCTTATTTTTTGTGGCTGAGAAGGATTTTTCGAGAGACAGGAGTTGGTTATATTATGAAGAGTTGCGGAAGAGACCATGAAGTGGAAAGGTTGAGATCATGGAAGCGAAAGAAGAGCGTCACATGTTCCATTTTTTAAATCCTCATTCAAATAACACTAAGCCTATGCTTAGAAAACTTAAACTCTTTCCTGAATAAGGAAAGAGAAGACATCGACCTTAACAGTAAGATTTAACTCAATAGTATTAAAGTTATTTTTAAAGATGAAAGTCTGAAACCCACATTTTACTGAAAGTCGATTAAGCCAAAATAAAGCGAACTGAATGTTTTCTTCCTTCAAATTATCTTTGTATTTTCCGACGTACCAAAAACGAAATGAACGACAATAATAGCATTATAAACTTATAATGCGTTTTAGCATATGTATGAGTGCAATCGTCCACTCCAATTAGGAATTCCGTGTGGGCTTGAAACATGGCTTATGAATTTGGCAGAAACTTGGGTTCGTAGAGAATTTCATGCTGCTTCCATTGCAAGGTTTTCATAGAGGATCGACGAATACATATGTCAAATGCATTTTTAATCATTGTTTTATACGTGATATCTTTGTTGTCTCATAAGTTTCTGTAAAAACGAATAAAACAATCTCATCCTAATCCTATACTTATGGAAATCGTGTTTCCTGAATCAAGCCCTAAGTGCAATCATTGAGTGTTAGTGACAAAGAACCGAAACACCTCTTTCTCTCTCTCTCTCCCTCCCCCTCTCTCTCCCAGTGATTGAAGACCGACTGAGACGGAGACTTGGCATGATTTTTTTTTTTTAATGATATCCAATGCGATTTGTTCGAGCATTTTCCTTCTTATTCATTGGTGACCATCTTCCTTTATCTAATGCTATTTTGTATTCTTAACGGGTGAGCGTGGATATTAGTGTCATTTACAAAATTAACCAACGCAGTAAATTAGAAGCTGTTACTTTGTTTGGATTGTCACTTCACTATATCTAACATAAGTTGAGTTAGTAATTTTAATTTTATTGTTTAAAAACCCAAGACTCCAAAGGTTTGGAACCATTAGTGGCACTTTAGCTATTTTAATTACCATTGACGAAAAAAGATCTATAACCCATATTTCTTCTTATTCCGCATTCATGCTGACAGAGTATTAATCTTCATGAAAAGAAAAACAGCACCTAATGCAGCTAAAGCACTGTTGGTTGAGCAGATTTTTAAGAATCTAGAGGTGGGAATTTAGTTTTAAGTGTCGTCGCAATTGTTGATTTCATTAAAGACAATGACCAACATGAAATTCAACATCTGCAAAAACTTAATTACAATTTCTCATATATCATCTGTTGATTTCACGTATTTGATATCAATTGAATGATTCATCTGTTTAAAAGTTGGTTTCGATGAAAGTTGGTTTCGATGATACTTGGTTACTGCTCTCTTGAAATGGAAAAAGCTGACATGGAATGAATAATCCGCTTGAAACTCGATTTGGCTTAAATCATATCGACTGAAAAAATCGATGACCCGTAATCCAAATCACCCGAAGCCCCAATGATTCAAAATTAAAACAATCCAAAACCTGATTGTCTCGGAATCCAATTAACTCAAATACCCCAAATTCATAAAACCGAAACCCAAATAACTTTTAAAATAAAAAACTTAATATATCTAAAATCTAATTAACTTAATAATTAATATATTCAAAACTTGATAAATTTGAAGTTGATGACCCAAAAATCTAGAATACTCAAAACTCGAATAATTCAAGACTAATGAATATGAAATACCCAAAACTTAAATGATTGAAACTTGATGAACTTGTAATCCAAAATATCTAGAAGTCGACTTGAATTCAACTCAACTTACCCGTTTACCATCTCTACTCTTCTCCGTATGCGTTGTGGAGAAAAGGATGGCGAAAGAGGACTTAACTTTCGAGGTGGAAGTTTGGGACTCTCGACCCCGTTAGGCGATTCATTATCGATCCAATGGGATCCTTTAGGTTCATTAAAAAAATATATTGCATTCAAGTCGAAGCAGACATACTCGATTTTAACACTTGTAATTATTATCACACTCTATTTTAAATATAACAAAAAAAAAAAAAACATGCTATGACAAATTTAGCTAGCGGTGAGGGGGCAATTGTTCCCTTGCCCCTTTACATTTACGTGTATCTATTTGGTTTTTTAACATTGTCCCCCTAATTATGTAGTCTCGTCCCCTCTTTTAGTTAATCCCCAACAACAACAAATAAAAAATTATGGTTTTGTTGTCCGGTTGGATTTTTGCGAATTGCCAAAAGGGCTAAATAAAAAGTTGTGGGTTTATTTAGTTGCTTTGTGCAGAGATTTACGCAATTTTTTTTTTTTAAAATAAAAAACTCTTTTCTCACAGGTAGCCATTCCTGACCCCAATTTTCTGAAAATCCAAAATCATATCTCACGCCCAAATTCCTCCCATTTTTGCAGTCACCTGAGATAAATGAGCCTCTACAGTCACCTAAAGGTAAATGAGTGTCATAGAACTCATAAGACTAGATAATCAACTTGGCAATATTATGAATGTCGGTGCACTGAGTTTTCAAAGTTAAGAAAATTGGTGCTCTTTCATAAAAGTTGCCGAGACAAAGAGACATGTTATATGTCATAAGTGCATTTACCTTTGGAATTAGCTTGGTTCTAGAGGTTGTAACAGACAATTACGATAGAAAAATATTGTTTTTACAATGAAAATTACAAACATTCGTTGCACAACAACATAGATTGCCACCATCAAACAGATATATATATATGTTTACTTACTATTTACCATTCAGGAGCAAAGCCTAGCATTGCACGTGACTTGTCGAAATCACACAATTAATTGTACTAAGAAAGCATCATTGTACATTCAATCAAAAATTATTGAATGTACAATAAATATTACAGAATGCACAGTAAATAAGTAAAATAAGATGAAAAAAATAAGTGCAATGACATGAAAAAACATGAAATAAAACATGAAAAAAGTACAATAACAGTGAAATACAACACGTATTGTAACCTTTAAGGTGTATTTGACAACCCTAATTTCATATCATTTGTATAAAGATGGACAAACAAGGTGGTGTAATGTTGTAGTTCAAGCACATCGTCTTTAGAATTAGAAAACATAAAAGTTACTTTCTAAAAAGAGAAATCATTTTTTAAAAAGTATAGTTATTTTGAAACATAAGAAACAAAAATAAAATTATTCTTAAAAAAAAAAGAGAGAGAGAGAGAGAAAAAAGAGAAAGAAATATTTTTCAGTCTCACACTTGGCTGTTACCTAAACAAAATGCTTGTTTTGTGCTATATGATTATAATTGGAGGAATCTTTTTGGGCCTGATGAGGTGCACAATTAGTAGAAATCCTGGTCGTTGGAGTCAATTATATTTGGAGGAATACACACCAAACTTGGTTTATTATAAGCAACACTTTGTGGCCACTCCTTCTTCCATCACAAAAATTTTCTATCGCTAAATTTGTTAGTAGAATAGTCTCTTATTTCAATTGCTTCGTTCTTGTTTTATCTGTGTGATTATAAAAAAAAAAAAAAAGCTTTGTCTGTGAACAAGCTGATGCTGTTGCCGCTGATGCTTATGCTCACTTTTTAATTAAAAACAAAAACTTTTCCTTTTAAGTTTTAACCTAATGGTTTCGCATTTTTTGTTCGGTCTGGAAGCTACATGTCACAGACAAGTTTCCTGTGAAGTGTGTATTAACCAAGACATTATATCTGTCGAAAAGGTTGGTGGACAAAGTGTTGTAGATGGAGAAGAGACAAAGATGTAAGGAAATAGGCCTCGTACATTAAAAAATTTAAAATTTTCAGTCAAAAATCATTGAATGTACAACAAGCATTACAGAATCTACAGCAAGTATCGTGGACTGTGGAATAAGTTGGGGAAAAAAAAAAGAAATTATACGAAAGAATTTGTAATAAAAATTAAAATATGTACAATAACTATGAAATTAAATACGTATTTTAATCATAAATTTTAATGTCTATTTGGCAGCCTAATTTCATACCATTTGTATAACAAGGTGGTGTAGTGTCGTAGTCCAACTCAAACGATTTTAGAAATTTAAAAAAAAAAATAAAAGAGAGAGAGTAAAAGTTGCTGTTTAGAAAGAGGAATTATTATTAAAAAAGTAAAGTTATTTTAAAATATAAAAAATAAAAATAAATTGACTCTTAAAAAGGAGGAAAAATTAAAAGAGAAAAAAAGAAAAGAAATATCCTTAAACTTGGCCGTTACCAATTAAACACAAAGTATGTTTTGTGCATTGTGATTATGGTTAGAGGAATCTTTATGGGCAGTTTAATTGGGGCTTGATGGCGGCTGCTAAGGATACTATTGGTGTGGTGGCCAACTCCTAAGTAGACAGCACACTGTACCATGCGATGCCCTGTGGTTAGGTTACTGCGTTATTGATAATTAATTAATGATGCCTGGGCGAAGACCACCAGAAAAGGAAACCGCGTGGCCTGCATTATGATCATGCAGAAATTTGACTTCTTCTCCACTGGTGGCGGCGAAATTTCCTTTGTTTTAGAAGTCGAGCCTGCGTCCAATTACTTGAGGTCTCGGTCGTCGTTAATGAATGACAGACTTTAGATTTACAAAGCAAGCTATCCCTTTATTCTCCTTCCTTCTTCCATCACAGAAATTCTCTTTAAATTTTTTTCTTGAAGTACTCTCGATTTCAGTTGTTTTGTTGTTGCTACCCACAATCACTACTGCGACTTGAAGATCTTCAAGTCAAGCTCTGCGAACAAGCAAGCTGCCGATGATGCTTCTTCTTCTTTAACCATTAGATATCAATCAATCAATCAATCTTCTTCTCCATTTTTTGAATCAAACCTCCATCGGTACGTCATATTATTTTACTCCTTTTAAGTTGTTTAGTTTTTTAAGTGTTTTTTTGCTCTTTTTTATGTGAAGTTCTTGTCAGTTTGACTTCTCTTCATTCTTTCTTCTCTTGACTTCTCTTCTTTACCGAATCTCCATCAGTAATATTACGATCATTTGATTTTTATTTTTATTTTTTGACATTACAGGGATTCCCTCTCTCTCTCCCTTCTGAATTTCTTTGTTACTGTCCTTGTTTCTTTAATCAGTGACCTTTCCCAGATCTCACGCCGCGTGGAAGCTTTCGTCCATTAAAACGCATTTTTTTAGTCGTCTATCATCCTCAAACAAGTTTTCGGATAATAATAATATTATTATTTATCTCCTCGGAGAGTTCTGGTAAGTTTGACGTTTTCTTGTTTCTTTTTCTTTGATTTTTTTGTTTCGTTTATTTTTAGCTTTCTTTGTAGCAATTATTATCACGGATTCATACACACCCCTGGCTGAGACTTTCATGTAAGTTCCGCATAAAATTTCAAATAGAAACCATGTATTTAACTTTCAATCTCTAATTTTACTGAATTCTAGCCCCGTTAAGGAAAAATTACAAAAAGTGGAATTTTACTGAAATATCAGTTTTTATCTAATTTAAAATTTTAAATTTTATTCAATTTTATTAACACTTTTTGTTATTATTATCAGTCTAATCATCCTTTTGAATCATGCCCATTCTTTGAACATTCCAATTAGTCAAGAGGAATGAAAAAATTTCAACATGTTTTTGTTATGGATACTGAGTTTTAAGGGAAATTTAACTTCTTATTACCAGCCAAATTTTTAAGCATCGAGTACGTGACAAGAAGTCATAAAAAGACCCTTCACCTCTTTCTTTTTATTAGGCTTCCTTTCTCTTGTTCTTGATTTCTATTGCTTCTAATTTCTCCTAGACTCATTTGATTTGCTTTTGGCTGAAGAGGGGAAAGTCATATACATATATCATGGCTGGAGCGATTGTTGGTGGGGCATTTCTCTCAGCCACCCTACAGGTTTTATTCGATCGGATGGCGTCTCGCCCAGTGTTGGACTTCTTCATGGGCCGAACACTCACTGCTCAGCTACCGAAGAAACTGAAGACCAAAATGATAGCTATCAACAGAGTTCTTGATGATGCAGATGATAAGCAGCACACTGACCCTTTCGTGAAGCAATGGCTTGATGAGCTTATAGATGTTGTCTATGAAGCTGAAGACCTCTTGGATGAGATTGCTTCTGAAGTTCAGCGATCGACGATAGAAGCTGAATCTCAAACCACTCTGGAGAAGATGCAAGATTCTGCATCCTGTCATAATCCATTTAAAACAGGAAAAAAGGAGAAGCTGGAAGAAATCCTCAGAACACTTGAAGATTTAGTCGACCACAAGGATGCCCTTGGTCTTAGTCTGATAGGTGGTACTGGCGGAAAACCATCATACCAAAGAACACCGACGACCTCAATTCCCGATGAACCTGTTATTTATGGCAGGGATGCAGACAAGGAAGCCATAATGAAATGGGTGCTTCATCCAGACAGCATTAATAACCCGGACGTGCTTCCCATTGTGGGCATTGGCGGTTTGGGTAAAACCACCCTTGCACAGCATGTCTACAGTGACAACAGAGTGCGCGGTTATTTTGATAAAAAGACCTGGATCTGCGTTTCAGAAGTAGAATTCAATGTTCCCAAGATTACTAAAGATATTCTTCAAGGATTGACCAAGCAATCTTCCTATGGCAGCAATCTTGATGAACTTCAGACTGAATTAATAAAAGTTTTGACCGAAACAAAATTATTGCTTATCTTGGATGATGCTTGGAGCGAAGATGGTGATAAGTGGGAAAATTTGCTGAAACCTTTAAGGCTCGGAAAAAAAGGAAGTAAGATCCTTGTCACATCACGGAGCCAAGTTGTTGCAGATCACGTCAAGACTTCTCGTCTAACTCATCAACTACACAAATTAAGTCAGAATGATTGCTGGTTGTTGTTTAGAAATTATGCATTCGCGCCGACAGATACGTCTAGTGCTCATTCGGACTTGGAAAAGATCGGGAGACAAATAGCGGAAAAGTGTGATGGCTTACCTTTGGCTGCTAAATTACTCGGCAAAGCCTTACGGTTCGAAGGAAATCCTGAGAAATGGATAAAATTATTGGAGAGAGATATCTTGGATGTGCAAAAGGATAAAATACATCCAAGTCTAAGATTGAGTTATCAATTTCTTCCATCTCACTTAAAACGGTGCTTTGCCTATTGTGCAGTATTCCCTAAGGATTATAAATTTCAGAGGAAGACACTCATTCGCCTATGGATGGCTGAAGGCCTACTGTCCCAACACAAAGTGAACAAGGATATAGAACAAGTGGGTGAAGACTGTTTCGATGATCTCGTCTCGAGGTCCTTCTTTCAAAAATCAACAGTAACAGAATTCGATGATCTCGACTCGAGGTCCTTGCAGAAATCAACAATAACAGAAAGTTTTGTTATGCATGATCTTATTAATGACTTGGCTAAGTCTATTTCCGGAGAATTTTGCTTCAGATATGGTGTGGATGGGTCATGCGAGATAACGGAGAGGATTCGTCACCTATGGCTTTGTCATGATAGGGAAGTGGACAAAAGTATCTTCCCAATCCAGCATCTGCGCACAATGTTCTCGTGGAAATGGCCAGAGAAGGAAGTTGAGAATTGGTTGCCGATATTAACACGTTGCAGAGTGTTGTCTTTGAGCTGCAATAAGTTGCCCGATTCAATTGGCAACTTGATGCATATGCGCTATTTGGATCTCTCTGACTCATCAATGGAGAGGTTACCTGATACAGTTACCAGTTTGTGTAATTTGGAAACCTTAATCCTGTCCCGCTGTAGATCTCTCGTGGAGCTGCCAGCCACAATTTTCAAATTGATCAACTTGTCTCTTCTTGATATCAGAGGAACAAATCTGAGAAAGATGCCGCCGCATATGGGTAAACTGAAAAAACTTGGAGAATTGGATTATTATATTGCGGGAAGGGAAAGTGACTGCAGCATCTAAGAGCTGGGGCCACTTATGCGCCTACGAGGAGACTTTCGTATAGAGAAACTGAGAAATGTTTCGCAAGTTCAAGAGGCGAAGGAGGCCAGTTTGAAGAGTAAGGAGAAGCTCAAGGGGTTAGAGTTGATATGGAATGATGAAGGTAGTGAAGACTCGGCGCTTGAAAGAAATGTGCTTGAGCAGTTGCAGCCACATACCAGCATCAAACAACTCTCAATTTCTGGGTATGCAGGGACGAGGTTTCCAGATTGGGTCGGAGATTCTTCTTTTTCAAACTTGGTGAAATTGAAGCTTGAAGGATGTAGCTATTGCTGGTCCTTACCAGCTCTGGGGCAGTTGGGATCCTTAAAGTGCCTGTCAATCATTGGGTTTGATGGAATCAGAGTTGTGGGGCCTGAGTTCTACGGGAATAGCAATAAGGCGCCATTTCGATGTCTGGAAAGTTTAGAATTTATAAGAATGCTACAATGGCAAGAATGGGTTCCTTATTCGAACATGGTCGAAGGTGATGGAGCTAATGCTGCTTTCCCGCTCCTCCGAAAGCTTCGAATTTTATACTGTCCCAACATAAAAGAGATTCAGCCCACTTACCACCTGCCTTCTCTAACAAGACTCGAAATCAGTGATTGTGGTTCACTCGAGAGGCTTCTATTGGATTCGGCCCCGGCGTTAGAGTCTCTTAGAATCAAAGACTGTCCCAACCTAAAGGAGATTCAGCCCACTCCCCACCTGCCTTCTCTAACAGAACTCTCGATCATACGTTGTGGTTCACTCGACAGGTTACAGTATCTTAGAATCGGAGACTGTCCCAACCTAAAGGAGATTCCCACTCACCACCTGCCTTCTCTAACAAAATTCTCAATCTTAGGTTGTGGTTCACTCGAGAGGCTTCTATTGGGTTCGGCCCCAGCGTTAGAGGATCTTAAAATCAAAGACTGTCCCAACCTAAAGGAAATTCAGCCCACTCACCAACTGATTCAGCCCACTCACCACCTGCCTTCTCTAACAAGACTCCAAATCAGTAATTGTGGTTCACTCAAGAGGCTTCTACTGGATTCGGCCCCGGCGTTAGAGTCTCTTGGAATCCGATACTGTCCCAACCTAAAGGTGATTCAGCCCACTCGCCACCTGCCTTCTCTAACATTTCTCAGAATCATAGATTGTGTTTCACTCGAGAGGCTTCTATTGGATTCGGCCCCGGCGTTACAGCATCTTTTAATATTTGACTGTCCCAACCTAAAGAAGATTCAGACCACTCGCCACCTGCCTTCTCTAACTGATCTTTATATTTCGGGATGTGGTAAACAGGTTTCACTTCCGAGGGCTCCTGCACTCCAAAGGCTTACGATTGAGGACGATTCTGATAACGTGGCATTTGGATATCGGAACTCCTCTCATTCGCCCCTAGAGATGGTGGAGCAATTGATGGCATCGGAATTGAAAGAACTCGCTTTCGGTGGTTGGGATACAGTCACGAGCTTCCCACTGGATTTATTCCCAATGTTAGACTCTCTTGAAATTTATGATTGTCCAAAACTGGAATCCCTATCGGCGGCATCTCAGGCCCAACCTTTCCAGCGTTGCACATACCTCCGACTCTCGAGATGCCCAAATTTGAAAAGGCTTCCGGAATGTATGGCCTCCCTCTTCCCTTCTATCACGACGTTGGATATAGGAGATTGTCCTGTGGTGGATTTGCTGAGAATATTCCCCAATCTTTCAGAGCTCCGTCTTCATAGTTGCTGTGAAGAGGTGGAGTCTTTCCCACCAGAGAACATGTTGCTGCCTCCCACTCTCACCTCTCTTCTAATCTCGAATTTTCCAAACCTCAAGTCATTCGACAATACGGCCCTTCAATCCCTCACGTGTCTTAGACAATTGTATATCTCCGACTGCCCGAAGCTCCAATCCATCCCAAAAGAAGGGCTACCCTCTTCTCTTCAGCGCGTAGATATCTCTGGATGTCCTTTACTGCAATTGGGCCAAGATTGGCCTTTCAACCCCGACCGAAGAGGGTGATTGACTTGACCACCTATATTGAGCCTGCGTATCTTTGATCCGCATTCATCTTGCAGGAGTCATTTCACAAAGCATTCGCTATGGTCAGGTAATTTACTACATCTTGTTCTGCAGTTGTTCATTGAGAGCTAATGACTTGCCCAGAATCTCTCGTATCGCGTTCTGGATCCTTGAGAGTTTGTAGTGAAGGTAGGAGTTACAGAATGCCAAATTAATTTTGTGATTTTTCAGTCCTAATGGAACTACATATCTCCGTAATATGTAGCAATATGAACTTGGTCAGGTCCATTTCTTTAATCCGTTATGTTCTCATTTCATCGATGATGCAAGACGCCCTCAGTTTTTCATTTCCTTTTCCCCTTTTTTTAATCATTTTAGCATAGAAGAGTTTCCATTTCATATAGAACTCATTCTCTCATTCGTGTCATTAAATTTGTGTGCAATCATATCGGGCTTCAGGCGCTTTTATGCATATCTACGCACGTGCCTCTTAATCAGTTGCAGTTTTGGCTTGAAATTTCTTTACAAGACTATTTGTGATTAATGTCTCTGGTCGTGTTTCCCTTACCTACTGCTTTCTGTGTCTTGTTTTCCTCTTACTCAATTGCAGATCCACGGCTGCCTGAAGCTCCAATCCATCTCAAATAAAGGGCTACCCTCCTCTCTTCAGGACGTACATATCTTTAATTCTCCTTTACGAATTTGATGATTGACTGTGCATACTGAATCTGTATATCTTACATTCAATTCCATCTTGCAAAAGTTTGGTTGACTGAAAATTGTTACTTGTCCCAGGATACATCTATTTTGATTATTCAGCTTTCAGTGAACACATTGGAGCCAAAACTTGATCTTGTAATTGGATCTACCCAACCTAACATGTTTGCCTCTTAAGGCTAATATTGGATAAAAGGCCATTTAACTGGTAAGGCCTTTTGATATAGTGTTTTCATGAGTGGAGAGGAATTGCTGATCTGTCAAATGCAAATTCATTCTCATTACATTGCTGAGGACAAGCAGTTTTAAAGGCAGTTTGGAAACAGGAATTGTGACTTGGAGAAAAGGTCTTGGGGGAGTGCTATTGCTTTGATTATTACATCAGTTGGCCCCTTTCAGAAAGGTGACAGTATCTAGGAAGCAAAATTTGATTTACATGCATACCAGAAATAATAGATTTACATATACATAGCCACACATTGAGACAAATTGAAGCAGCAAGCACTGCTATAGATGCTGCTAATGAGAGTTGCACCTGTTGGTGTCCACACTACAGGTCGTGTTTTTATGGCAATAACAAAACAATTTTTAACTGCATTTGTTTGCTTGCATACACATGCTTCTTTATTGTGTCTCTTTCATGCTGTGAATTCCTAGTTTCCCCACCCCATTTCAACTTCAGCTTTTTAAGATGCTTCTTTAACTTCTATTTGGCTTCTGAATCGTCAACATTTTGCAGATTTCAGACACAGAGCTCTCCCTGTAAATTT
Source organism: Bruguiera parviflora (assembly GCA_019804595.1). NCBI lineage: Eukaryota > Viridiplantae > Streptophyta > Magnoliopsida > Malpighiales > Rhizophoraceae > Bruguiera > Bruguiera parviflora. The sequence goes on along the minus strand of CM034054.1, from coordinate 305,348 downwards.
TGAAGCTCGCCTACCTCATTAATGCTTGCTAGAGCCACTTTCTTTTCCAGCAACAAAGTCATGCAACAATTGGAGATTTGCCGGTTCACCCATCTTTAATAGCATCACTGGCAATTTTGTTCCCTGATATCAAGATGATGCAGGCTGGTTAAATTTGGCAGGTCAGTTGGGAACCCAACAGGTTACTTTCTCCCATCCAGAATTAAATTTTACAAACCACGCAAACTATTCAGGGATCTAGAGTAGCCTTTAGATTGACGTTTCATGAAAATTTAGATGTCGTAACTGCTTCAAGTTGCCAATTGACTCAGGCAACACAACAAAGTCATTGTATTGGTGTAAGATCATTCACACACACACACACACACACATATATGTATATGCCCACCCCTTATACATGTACAATTCAAACAAGAAACTATCCAAAACAGCTGATTAAATTAAGTTTTGGTACTAATCTCTAAATTCCTCTTCGATTTATTCTTTTTCACCTTTTTTTTTTTTTTTCGAAAAATGAGAATTTTTGAGTAATTTAGGTGTGAAATCTTCCTTTTCCTTCCTTCAATCTAATGAAATTTTGAAACTCTTTTGGTTATTTTGTATGGTTTTTTGTGGGGTGGCTACTGCTCCTTTTTTTTTGTTTTTGACCTGTCTAATTTTCCTTTGACTCCTTAGCTAGCATTTTTCTTCTACTGTTTAGAAGAGTGAAGTTCATGGTATCCTGTGATTTTCAAACACCTATTGTCGGCATTAGTTGTAATGCTAGACATGACCAAATAGTTATTTAAATCTATGTTATGTGAGCTAACTGTAAAGTGATTGACTAGGAAGATGAATTCTAATGATTGATGATTATTCTGGTGAGGCATTCTTATTGGATTCTCGTGTATTGCCTTCCTAGTTGCATGTTTGAAGCAGTTCTCTGTTTTTTTTTTCCCAATATTTTCTTCATTATCGATACTCTACTGTGTATCGCACTGTGAGTTCCAATAAGTTTACATCCACATGTTAACAGTTGGAATTTTTTTATCTGCTGTTAGTTTTTTTTTTTTTTTAGAAGTTGGAATTCTCTCTACATTGCCCTCGACAGTAACTTTTTTGCCTCGGTGTGGCAGAAAAAGAAGGAAATTCTCTAAAAATGGGAGTCCAGTAAAACAACAGCATCCATGGGTTCCATCTGATCGAGATAGACAACGGAAACTGTACAGAAGATACAGACGTGTGTCAAGAAAGTTGAGAGCCTCTCGGTTGTATCAGAACTTTGTGGAACAAATTTTAACACCGGATATAATTAATTCTTTTTGCAGGGTTTCAGGCTTGCAGTTGGGTTCCAAGTGGTAATATATGGCATTGGGAGAATTGAATGATATGAAACCCCTTGAATTCAGCTGAGCCTTGCAGTCTTGATGAGAAAAAAATTCAGTTGGGTTGGGGACATAGAGGTTTTCCATCCCGTTCTCTCTGCAACAGAAATTTGGGTTCTTGAAGCGCTTGACTGCTCTGTTCTACCAGTAAATGGGCAAGGTAGTTGTCTTGCTAGAGAGCTGACGATCTTTCTACATGTCTCATTGCAAGGCAGAGTTATGTAGCAATCTTCTGCAGGCAAACTGGAATGTGGAGTTGTCAAAGCACGGTGTTTTGTTCGGAAACAGCTTTGGGACTTACCAGCAGCATGTTTAAGAGTTCAAGCAGTCCCCGATTGTGGATTGAACAAGCTATATACTGGCAGCTCAAAGTTTGCAGATGAACATGTTATTAGAACAGTTTCAGATGATTATTTTGCTGCTTTTCATGATTCAAGTTGAAATTTTTTTAGCCCTGCTATTGATACAAAGCTCCAGCCTGTCGAAATAGATTGATACTGCTCGAACCATTAAAAAAAAGGGTAGGTTAAGGTTTTCTAGTGCAATGTCTGTATTTTTAATGATTTAAATCATTTGTAATGGTTAGTACCGCACACTCATCGATGAACAAGTCACTGCCTGTATCTCGTTGACTTTATTTCAACTTCAACCCAAGTTGTTTCCGCGCGGTTCTATTAACTTCGTTTCTATTGGATTCGGCCTCGGCGTTAGAGGAACTTGCAATTGATGGTTGTGGAAACTTGGAATTTCTCTTTGGAGCAGCAGTAGCATGCAACGGGTCGTAGTCATCCTACTCCCATATCGCCAAGGAAAAGGGGGAATTTGAGCCTTATAAGTAGGTGTACTGCACACCTCAACAGGCTGCCTTTTGGGAAGAAGGTAATGACCTCGTGACAGAGTGGTATCAAAATTTGCTCCTCCCGCCGTGGGACCTTGACTTGGCGCGGAATGCCGAGAAACTGGCTCGGTGCGTGTCTAAGAACATCGACGAGGACGTCGATGAATTCGGTGTGGGAGAATATAATGGGTCGCGGTCATCTCACTTTCATATTGTTAAGGAAAAAGGGAAACTTGGGCCTTATAAGTAGGTGTACTGTACACCCCAAAAGACAGCCGTGGAACCTTGACTTGGCGCGGAATGCCGAGAAACTAACTCGGTGCGTGTCTAAGACAGCCGTGGGACCTTGACTTGACGCGGAATGCCGAGAAACTAGCACGGTGCGTGTCTAAGAACATCGACGAGGACGTCGATGAATTCGATGTGTGAGAATGTAACGGGTGGCGGTCATCCCACTCCCATATTGTTAAGGAAAAAGGAAAACTTGGGCTTGTTAATGTAACGGGTGGCGGTCATCCCACTCCCATATTGTTAAGGAAAACTTGGGCTTGTTAATGTAACGGGTCGCGGTCATCCCACTCCCATATTGTTAAGGAAAAGAGAAAATTTGGGCCTCATAAGCGAGTGTACTGCACACCCTAACAGACCTTCTTTTGAGAGAAGGTAATGACCCGTGACAAGCAGCTGAGTTGTAAAATCTTAAAAGCAGACACTGATTCAGCCCACTCACCTGCCTTTTCTAACGAAACTCACAATCATAGGTTGTGGTTCACTCGAGAAGTTGCTATTGGATTTTGTCCCGGCGCTAGGGGATATTGCGATTTGTGGTTGTGGAAACTTGGAATTTCTCTCTGCAGCAGCAACAGCTGAGTTGAAATATCTTAAAATCAAATGCTGTATTCAGCTCACTCACCTGCCTTCTCTAACGAAACTCACAATCATAGGTTGTGGTTCACTCGAGAATTTGCTATTGGATTTTGTCCCGGCGCTAGAGGAACTGCAGCAGCTGAGTTGGAACATCTTAAAATCAGGCACTGTCCCAACCTAAAGGAGATTCAGCTCACTCACCCGCCTTCTCTAACTGACCTTCAAATTTGGGGATGTGATCAAATAGTATCACTTCCGAGGGCTCCAGCACTCCAAAGCCTTATGATTGGCCAACGACTCACGATTGGGGACGATTCTCATGACATGGCATTAGGATATCGGAACTCCTCTCATTCGCCCCTAGAGATGGTGAAGCAATTGATGGCATTGGAATTGAAAGAACTCTTTGTCCGAGGCTGGGAGTCAGTCACGAGCTTCACACTGGATTTATTCCCAATGTTAGAGTCTCTTCAAATCTCTGATTGTCCAAAACTGGAGTCCCTATCGACGGCATCTCAGGCCCAACCTCTTCAGCGTTGCAAATCCCTCGCACTCCGGAGATGCCCAAATTTGAAATGGCCTCGGTCTATGCATAATCGACGAGAGTCAACTGTTGTGGATTTTCTGAGAATATTCCCCAATCTTTCACACCTCCATCTTTGTAATTGTTGTGAAGAGGTGGAATCTTTCACACCAGGGAACATGTTGCTGCCCCCCGCTCTCACCTCCCTTAGAATCTTGGATTTTCCAAACCTCAAGTCATTCGACAATACGGCCCTTCAACCCCTCACATGTCTTAGAGAATTGACGATCGCACAATGCCCCAAGCTCCAATCCATCCCAAAAGAAGGGCTACCCTCTTCTCTTCAGCGCGTAGAAATCTCTGGATGCCCTTTACTGCAATTGGGCCAAGATTGGTCTTTCAACACATTCCGAAGACGGTGATTGACCATCTATATTGAGCCTGGACGTCTTTGATCCGCTTTCATCTTGCAGAAGTCAGTTCACAAAGCATTGCCATGGTCAGGTAATTTACGACATTTTGTTCTGCAGTTGTTTTCGAGTGCTAATAATTGTCCAGAATCTCTCATATTGCTTGATGGGTCTTCGAGAGTTTGTAACAAGAGGGAAAGAAGGAGTTACAGAATGTTAAATTATTTTTGTGATTTTTCAGTCATAATGGTGTACCAATTGTTATCAAAGCACTTTGAGAAGTGAAGGATCAACAAGACAGATACCTAGTAAAGATAAGCATTTGATTGGGGGTCAAGTAAGACTTTTCCTTAAAAGTGCTTTTGTCAGACTCCATGTACAAGAAACGAATATCTGTAACGGCTCTACGCTTCCTTTGTTGTTTGAGGTTTCTGATAATTGGTTTTGCCAAATTTGTACAGCAAAATGCATCTTAACTTAGAAGCAGTAAAAACAACCACCATTTTCTGTCTTCGTATGTATAATAGTGCTTGCAAGGGATGTTCACAAGACTATAATTAAAAATTAAACAAGAGTATCTCAATAGAGTAACTTTTGCCGTCGCCCCAAGACGTTCCTCCCCATAAGACCATGACATTGACAATAATTATTCATTAAGGATAGAAGAAAGTTAGAAGAAAGGAAATGAAAAGAACAATGCGCACATGACCATCAATTATCAAAGGACAAGTCCAACAAAACAAATGAAGCCAATTTCCACTGGGGAAGAATGGGATCTAAAAGCATTTTTGGAATGGAACAAATTTTATGAAATTCAACTCAATTTGACTTCTTTCTTTTAGTTCATTCATTGGTCTCTGACTTCGGTGGGCAAATATTTTTGGTTGATGCATCTATTTGGTTAATTATGGCTTCTGGGTGGGCATCTGATTAGGCGGATAGATGTGTTGCTTTTATTTATTTATTTTTGGTTCTTTGTCTGGTGAACAAAGATAAGAATGTAACAATAATGGTGAGCTAAGTCATATGCTTCTAATCTACGAACCAATTTTTTATTGTGGCTTTCGGTGCTTAACTGAACAGAGAAGCTTAAGCAAGAAGGAGAACTAAGTGTTGCTATGAGAGCGTAGAAAGGATTATAATTCGGTCTGTAAACAGCATACTCTTCTCTTTAGGCAACTTCCTGCAACATCAACTGCAACCTTGTAGGCATGCCTAAGGAATTGGGCATTTGTCATTAGTTTAGCCGGTAGAAGTCATGTTAATCTGGATCACAAGAGCGATCTTGTCACTCAAGGACATACTTTATGGAGATCGAACATTTGAAACAGATATGAACCACATGTTTTGAGTTCTGCAAGCAAATTTTCTTCTTCTTTCTTTCCTCCTTTTGTCTCCCTTGATCCCTGCAGCACTCACTTGAATAGGGGCAAATTAAAGATCGTACCAAAGTATATATCAGAGGCTAATGTACTTAGGGAAATTTTATCTTTGCAACTTTAGAGAAGTTGAAAGAATTGGAGAACTGAGACATTGAACAGCTGTAGAGAATGCTTTGCATGTTGATGGGCTTGATTTTCTAACAGCGTTTATGTGCTACCTGGCTTCAGGGAACCCTGCAAATGATCTTGTGGACATTATTAACTAGAATCGAACAGCCCAGAAATTGTCACAGCTGAACGGCAGTCCTGGTCTTGGCTGTATGGCCATGCAATATGCAGAGTTATGCAAGGTAACTGCACTGGCAACAATGCCATAAATTGCAAACCACCTGAAGATGACTTCAGTGAGATTTTTGCTCCCAATTGCAGCATAGAGCTACCTACTTTTGGCACCATAACAGGCCATATTGTAGGTTGTCATTTCAAGTATCTTGAGCCATCACTGGTCTTTTCAAATGTTCTCGTTAACAGCAAGAGAAGTCTGTCTCTATTGGGCAACAAATCTCACACTGAGGTGGGAGTAGGCTTGGCTGGATTTCACGAAGGGCCTTCCATTTGGTCTATTTTGTTCAGTGATGGTCAGACAAATTCTACATTTGTTCTTGAAGAGCTTGGCTTGGGAATCAAACAGAAGAAAGGGTGCTTCAGTGGAAGCTCTATTATGCGGTTGTGGACAGAGGATCTCTGTGCTTCTGAACAACATTATTACCTATGCTTTCTTTAAATTTTGGCTGTCAAAGCATTTGCATCAATGGTTTGTGACAATTTGAATTACCTGTTGAGACAAAGACTTTGCTTGAGTGACTTGTTTACATATTTATCGGAGAGAAACACCAAATCCCATTGTAGGACTCTTGATGCCAAATTTTTAATGTCCACCCCACCTAATTTTTTAGTTCCATAGTTTCTGGATTGAGTTTGAAAAAGCTGGTGTATTGATTGGACAAAAGTTCTCTTTTGTCTTTTGTTCAATTGCATGATTCCAATTAATTATAAAGATTATAAATATATATCTAATGGTAATGATAATATAAGATAGGAATTGACGACTTTGGTATAATGAAGTTCATGAGCTTGATATATTAATGTTTCTCTATTGGTTTGCAGAACCTGTCACGATCTACTCCCTATCAAACGAAAATGTCTGTTTTTTATTTTATTCGCTTTCAAATAAATCTCATGTCATGATTTATTCAAGTGAATCCTAGAGAGTAACATCGTGACATGGCGCAGAGGGCCAGCGATTAAGGGATAATTCTATCAAAGACCAGACTATTGATAGGTGTTAATCCCTCGTGGAGCTCAACCATGAAACTGCTGTTGTAATGCTCGCCTATCTCTTGGTTTACCATCATATGGTCTTGTAGAGGTTGCATGCAACTCTTGGTTATGAAAGACAAAGTTAAGCCTTAAACTAAGATTGCTGGGAGCGAGTTCCTCCAACTATAAGGGCAACCCATAAATGTATTTGGCATTTTTGTTGCAGCGAGTGGATTTGCAATTGGAGTTCTATAGGTCATTTGTGCACCGGTGTAAGTCCATGTGACTATGTACCGATGCTTTTGCCTTCACATTTATACTTCTGACCTATTAAGTTACCATTGTGACTTCTGTTCTTGTAGTAGCTAAAACTTGTAACCAGTTGTTTTAGGTTTAGTACTAGAACTAGAAAAGCAATATTTTAATATTCTGAGTTCTTTTATTAAGCGGTGTCTCTTCCACAAAATCCAGGAGATTGGATTGAAATGAAAACCAAATTTTCTGAGAGAGCAAGGTGTGAGCAAAGAAACCAGAGACTACGACTCTTCTATGAAACAAGCGAAAAATTCAAAGTGAGGGTAAGGCTGACATAAATTACAAAGTACTAGAAACAACCAACATAGAAACTCATTGAACTCCCTTCAATTTGGAGAGAAAAGCAAACTGTTATGGGTTGCTGTTGTTTTTGTTGTTGTTGTTTGCTGCATATTATACAGTCTATAGACCATAAACTGGGAGGAAATACACATTCATATCTAACTCGTCTACTGATGTGGGCACAAGATAAGAAGGGAAAATTAGAGCAATGTGAAAAAAGATAATAAACAATGCCCAGAATAGTAACATAAAGTCGTGAAGAAATGTTGAGAACAATTTTAAAATTGTAACAAAAAATAATAATAATAAAATTAAGGACATTTTCAGACATAGTGTAGATTTTCCATTTTTAATATTTCAGAACCCAGAAGTTTTTGTTTTCCTTTCTTTGTATAAGCTCCAAATATATCATTATCATTATCATTATCATGCGGCAAACAAAAACCAAGATCATCCGATAACTGATACACGGACTCGCAACCCGTGGATATGGACGTGTTAGAGAAGAGTTCAAGCCTGGAGATCCAGTGGTGCTCCCTTTTCGCAGAATCAAAATGAGGCAGCAAGTTTTCTTACGTCAACAGTAACCTCTCCTACATCATCAGCAGTAAACTCTCCTCTATCAAAACTCCAAAAGTTTAATTTTAAAGTTCAAATTCAAACAACATGATTATTATATATAATTATTTGTAATTTAAATTTTTAAATTATGAATATTAAGAACTTGATATGTATATTAATTTTAAATTTTATGTTTTAAAAATTACTCTTATGCAATGAAAAGTTATAATAATAAAAAGAATAAAGAATATTTCTTAATATTTGACTTTCCTTGTACTCCCTCCTCGCGACATCTTGATTAGTCACTGCAAAGCTTGCTTTGTTCTCTGCACACCAAAATACGACAAAATCATCAACACAACTCAGTAAAAACTAACCAACAAAGTCTTTCTACACTAATTTAAAATACTGCAAACCTTGAAATGCAATAAGAAAATTAAATATTAAATTAATTGTTTAAATATTTATAAAATTAAATAAACATATCATATAAATATATGTTTTTAACATATATATATATATATATATATATATATAGAAAGCGAGGACAAGGTCTTCTAAATTCTAACGATAATAGGTGACATATATATATTTTTTGGTTTTGAGTAGGTGCAATCGCCCGCATGCTGCGTCCGCACCACGTCGATTGTATCGCTTCCGAATACGAAAGGGACCAATCAGTTTCCTCCGAGTAGGTAAGCATCATGGATTGTAGGATAGGGTGGGGAGAAAAATGTAAGGACGCGAAAGAAATTACAATAAAATTATGAAAATTAAAATTTTTAATGTCTATTTGACAGCCTAATTTCATATTGTCTGTGTGATAAAGTAGTGTAGTGTTGTAGTCCAATCATAATGATTTTAGAAAATATATAAAAAAAAAGTTACTTTCTAAAAAAAAAAAAGAGGAATCATTTTTTAAAAAGCATACGATGATGCCTTATGGTCAGGTTAACCAAAAAGTCTTCATCAACTTTAGCACGTTATTAATAATTAACTAATGATGCCTGGGCGAAGACTCCTAGGAAAGGAAACCGCGTGGCCTACAGCATGATCATGGCAGAAAGTGGTCTTATTCTCCGCTGGTGGTGCGAAATTTCCGTTGTTTTAGAAGTCCAGCCTGCGTCCAATTAGTTGAGGCCCCGCTCGTCGTCGTCAATGATATTACTGTTGATTATTATTATTATTATTATTATTAGTGAAATCTTTTAACAGACTTTAGATTTACAAGCAAGCTATCCCTTCATTCTCCTGCCTTCTTGCATCACAGAAATTCTCTCTAGATTTTCTTCTTAAAGTGCTCTTGATTTCAGTTGTTTTGTTGTTGCTACCTACAGTCACTACTGCGAGTTCAAGATCTTACTTAAAGTCAAGCTCTGCGATCGAGCAAGCTGCTGACGATGCTTCTTCTTCTTTAACCACTGCCTTGTGCCCTTGCCTCCGCCCCCATCTCCCAATCACGCCGAGAGCCGAAACTAAAAAATAAGCAAACAATCCGCGAGAGAATTATTTCCCTTCGCAATGCCCTTGTCGGCCATTAACTTTTCTTTTTATGTTTTAACCTAATGCTAAAACGCACACTTCACCGACAAGCTTCCCCTGCTAAGTGCGTATTGACCAAGACATTAAATCTGTCGAGACGCGTCTAATAATTAAGCAAGCCTAGGTTATAAGAAGGTACTCTCAGCGAGATACATTTATAAACACTTATATATGCAAAAATCAGATCTATGATAGAATCAAACAAAATTAATCATTTAATTTAATCAATATAATTGATAATTAAATTAGTTAAATTGATAATTTTAAGTTAAAAATTAAATAACATTATAATTATAAAATCAATTACATCTATTTTAAATAGATACAAATTAATTTATTAATTATATTCTACTAATCTTATGTTTATATAATAAAACGAATTAACTTTTAGTAAAAAATTTATTAAAAAAAAAAAAGATAGCACTGAAAGTCTTCGTCAACTTTAAAAATAATATTAGGCAGATATTTGCCCTACTCTCCACCGGTGGGAAATCGCGCGGAAGTCAAGTCTGCGTGGTGCCCAATTTGTCTTATACTAGTGATAATTTGGTGAAATATTTTTTTCACAGGCTTTTAGATCATAAGCAAGCCTACCCCTTTGTTCCCCTTCCTTCTTCCATCGCAGAAATTCTCTCCAAGTTTTTGTTGTTGCTGCCTACAATCCCTATTGCGGCTTCAAGATCTTAAAGTCTAGCTCTGCGATCAAGCACGCTGCTGATGATACTTCTTCTTTGACCGTTTGATATCAATCAATCAATCAATCAATCAATCTTCTTCTCCATTTGTGAATCAAACCTCCATCGGTAGGTAATCTTATTTTACCCCTTTCAAGTTGTTGAGTTTTTATTGTTTTTTTTTTTTTCTTTTTTATGTGAAGTTCTTGTCAGCTTGATTTTCATCTTCCACTATAACCGCTCGTTTTGCCACTCAAAATTCAAGTTATCTCTCTTAGGTATGTTCCTAGATCTCCGAGCAAGCTTCCATTCTACCACAATATTAGCATAAATATGCAAATAGGCATATTTGGGGGGTTTTTTTTCGGACATATTTGGGCATTTCTATGCAATTTCTATTAAGTCAAATTAAATATCTAACGGTTTGACTAATTTTCATAAGAAAAAGCTGAAAAATAACCCAATTTAAAAGTTTATGATCGATTTACAAACTCAAAAATATTTAGAATTTAATTAAAATTTTTTTAAGATTTAAAATTAATTTGAAAGTTTAAATATGCAAAATGTGCATATTTTCATTTATTTATATATATTTCATATGATTAATATATTAAAATAAAAAAATTATTTTAAATAAAACATAAATACGTAAGATTGCAGTAAAAAACATAAAAATTTAAAATTATATTACAAAAATTGAAAAACTTTAGAACTAAATTTTACTTATTTTGTATAAATTGTCATCATTAATTTATACTGACCCCAACTAATCATAATTTTCAAGTTCATGTAAGTTCAACTATAGAATTTAATTTAGTGATCATTTATTTAATTTTTAGTTTTAATAATATAGAATTCTAGTTAGATCATATGAAGAAATACAATATAGAGAAATTTTAAAAATAAATAATAGATTAGAGATAATATATTTTTAAAAATATTATAAAGAAATTATAATTTTTTAATTTAATTTTAAATTTAAATTATGAAAAATATTAATTTAATTTCAAGTTAAAGAAAATATTTTGAATAATAAATTAAATTTTTTTTCTAAACTTAAGATATTCATTTCTTATTGTTATTATTATTAATAATATTACCATTACTATTTACAAAATAATTACTAAATTTTCGTCAAAGTTAATTTTTTTATTTTTCTTTTAATTTTCTTTTTTTACATCCAAAAGAAATATTAGTTTTAAAAATATAATTTTTATCAAAATTTTCTTTATAATTTTAGTACAAATGAAAAATGAGTATAAAATTAAATAAATTAAGTATAAAATTAAGTTACAAATATGATATTAAAATTTATTTACAATTATCACTCAATTTAGTATGTTTCTTTTACTTTGAGAACATAAAAAGAAATAAGAAATAAAAATACAGCCTCCATAAAAAGCCTAAAGACAAATTCTCCAAACTTTTCACTTTTTTTCTATTTCAGACACTCGATTGGACAAAGTCACACCAAAACAACTAGAAAATATTAATGTAAATTTGTCTTGTCAATCGACCACTTTCATAATAGAAGTGAAAACTAGAAGATTTCTGCTCTGGTTTCCTTGAATTGTTTGTAGATTTATGTTTGTTGTTTTTGTTTGTATTTACGGATTCATCTAAAAGAAATAAATAAAAATTTCAATTTATTAAATAAAATAATATATATTTTCTTTTGTAAACATTAATTTTTTATTTTAAACTCATCCATTTATTTAATAATAATAATAATAATTTTTAAAATTAATTTTTATTTATTTTATATATATTTTATTTAGTATTTGTATATTTTAAATTAATCATTAAAATAAAATTATTTTATTTATTTATTATTCAATTTTTTTTTCGCTTTATGTTATTATTTTCAGTTTAATCATAATTACTTTCAACGAAATCTAACTTCTTATTTTATTCAATTAAAACCAACCAAATTTTTAAGCACCGAGTACTCAACAAGAAGTCATACAAGACACCTCAGCTCATTCTTTTTATTGGGCTTCCTTTCTCTTGTTCTCGATTTCTATTGCTTCTAATTTCTCTTGGCACTCATTTGATTCGCTTTTGGCTGAAGAGGGGAAAGTCATAAATATATATATATCATGGCTGGAGCGCTGGTTGGTGAGGCATTTCTCTCAGCCGCCATAGAGGTTTTACTCGATCGGATGGCGTCTCCCCCGGTGTTGGACTTCTTCAAGGGCCAAAAACTCGATGATCTACTTTTGAATAAATTGAAAATCACAATGATCACTGTCGACGATGTTCTTGATGATGCAGAGGATAAGCAGCATACAAATCCTAGGGTGAAGCGATGGCTTGATGAGCTTACTGATGTTTTCTATGAAGCTGAAGACCTCTTGGATGAGATTGCTTCTGAAGTTCGGCGATCCAAGATTGAAGCTGAATCTCGAACCACTGTGGAGAAGATGAAAGATGTTGCATTCTCTTATCGTCCATTTCAAACAAGAAAAAAGGAGCTGGAAGAAATCCTTGGAAAACTTGAATATTTAGTCGAACAAAAGAATGTCCTCGGTCCTGGTCTGATAGGTGGTACCGGCGGAAAAACATCATACCAAGGAAAATCGACGTCCTCAATTCCCAATGAATCTGTTATTTATGGCAGGGATGCTGACAAGGAAGCCATAATGCAATGGGTGCTATCTGATCATCCAAACATCATTAATAACCCAGATGTGCTTGCCATTGTGGGCATTGGCGGCTTGGGTAAAACCACCCTTGCTCAGCATGTCTACAGTGACAGCAAAACGGGTGGTTATTTTGATAAAAAGGCCTGGATATGCGTTTCAGAAGAAGAATTCGATGTTTCCAAGGTTACTAAAAATATTCTTGAAGGATTCACCGAGTCATCTTCAGATGCCAACAATCTTGATAGACTTCAAACTAGATTAGAAGAAGTTTTGAAAGAAAAAAAATTTTTGCTTGTCTTGGATGATGTTTGGAGCCAAGATTATGATAAGTGGGACAATTTGTTGAAACCTTTAAGGTTTGGAAAAGAAGGAAGTAAGATCCTTGCCACAACACGGAACCAAGATGTTGCAGATTGCATCGAGACTTCTCCAACTCATCAACTACAAAAATTGAGTGACAATGATTGCTGGTCCTTGTTTGAAAAGCATGCATTCAGGAGGACTAGTGTTCATCCGGACATGGAAAGGATTGGGAGACAAATAGTTAAAAAGTGTGATGGCTTACCTTTGGCTGCTAAATTACTCGGGGGTGGCTTACGGTCTGAAAGAAATCCTGAGAAATGGAAAAAACTATTGGAGAAAGATATGTTGGATGTGCAAAAGAATAGCATACTTCCAATTCTTAGATTGAGTTATCGATTCCTTCCATCTCATCTAAAACGGTGCTTTGCCTATTGTGCAGTATTCCCCAAGGATTATGAATTTAAGAAAGAAGAACTAATTCGCATATGGATGGCTGAAGGCCTACTGCCCCAACACAAAGTGAACGAGGATATAGAACAAGTGGGTGAAGACTGTTTCGATGATCAAGTGGGTGAAGACTGTTTCGATGATCTCGTCTCGAGGTCCTTCTTTCAAAAATTAACAGTAACAGAAAGTTTTGTTATGCATGATCTTATTAATGACTTGGCTAAATCTATTTCCGGAGAATTTTGCTTCAGATATGGTGTGGATGGGTCAGACAAGATAACGAAGAGGATTCGTCACCTATGGCTTTGTCATGATAGGGGAGTGGACAGAAGTATCTTCCCAATCCAGCATCTGCGCATAATCTTCTGGCGGAAATGGCCAGAGAAGGGAGTTGAGAATTGGTTGCCGACATTAACACGTTGCAGAGTGTTGTCTTTGAAATGCAATAAGTTGCCCGATTCAATTGGCAACTTGATGCATATGCGCTATTTGGATCTCTCTGGCTCATCAATGGAGAGGTTACCTGATACAGTTACCAGTTTGTGTAATTTGGAAACCTTAATCCTGTCCCGCTGTAGATCTCTCGTGGAGCTGCCAGCCACAATTTTCAAATTGATCAACTTGTCTCTTCTTGATATCAGAGGAACAAATCTGAGAAAGATGCCGCCGCATATGGGTAAACTGAAAAAACTTGGAGAATTGGATTATTATATTGCGGGAAGGGAAAGTGATTGCAGCATCAAAGAGCTGGGGCCACTTATGCGCCTACGAGGAGACTTTCGTATAGAGAAACTGAGAAATGTTTCGCAAGTTCAAGAGGCGAAGGAGGCCAGTTTGAAGAGTAAGGAGAAGCTCAAGGGGTTAGAGTTGATATGGAATGATGAAGGTAGTGAAGACTCGGCGCTTGAAAGAAATGTGCTTGAGCAGTTGCAGCCACATACCAGCATCAAACAACTCTCAATTTCTGGGTATGCAGGGACGAGGTTTCCAGATTGGGTCGGAGATTCTTCTTTTTCAAACATGGTGGAATTGAAGCTTGAAGGATGTAGCTATTGCTTGTCCTTACCAGCTCTGGGGCAGTTGGGATCCTTAAAGCGCCTGTCAATCATTGGGTTTGATGAAATCAGCGTTGTGGGGCGTGAGTTCTACGGGAATAGCAATAAGGCGCCATTTCGATGTCTGGAAAGTTTAGAATTTATAAGAATGCTACAATTGCAAGAATGGGTTCCTTATTCGAACATGGTCGAAGGTGATGGAGATAATGCTGCTTTCCCGCTCCTCCGAAAGCTTCGAATTTTACACTGTCCCAACATAAAAGAGATTCAGCCCACTTACCACCTGCCTTCTCTAACAAGACTCAAAATCAGTGATTGTGGTTCACTCGAGAGGCTTCTATTGGATTCGGCCCCGGCGTTAGAGGATCTTTCAATCAAAGACTGTCCCAACCTAAAGGAGATTCAGCCCACTCACCGCCTGCCTTCTCTAACTGATCTTTATATTTCGGGATGTGGTAAACAGGTTTCACTTCCGAGGGCTCCTGCACTCCAAAGGCTTACGATTGAGGACGATTCTGATAACGTGGCATTTGGATATCGGAACTCCTCTCATTCGCCCCTAGAGATGGTGGAGCAATTGATGGCATCGGAATTGAAAGAACTCGCTGTCGGTGGTTGGGATACAGTCACGAGCTTCCCACTGGATTTATTCCCAATGTTAGACTCTCTTGAAATTTATGATTGTCCAAAACTGGAATCCCTATCGGCGGCATCTCAGGCCCAACCTTTCCAGCGTTGCACATACCTCCGACTCTCGAGATGCCCAAATTTGAAAAGGCTTCCGGAATGTATGGCCTCCCTCTTCCCTTCTCTCACGACGTTAGATATAGGAGATTGTCCTGTGGTGGATTTGCTGAGAATATTCCCCAATCTTTCAGAGCTCCGTCTTCATAGTTGCTGTGAAGAGGTGGAATCTTTCCCACCAGAGAACATGTTGCTGCCTCCCACTCTCACCTCTCTTCTAATCTCGAATTTTCCAAACCTCAAGTCATTCGACAATACGGCCCTTCAATCCCTCACGTGTCTTAGACAATTGTATATCTCCGACTGCCCGAAGCTCCAATCCATCCCAAAAGAAGGGCTACCCTCTTCTCTTCAGCGCGTAGATATCTCTGGATGTCCTTTACTGCAATTGGGCCAAGATTGGCCTTTCAACCCCGACCGAAGAGGGTGATTGACTTGACCATCTATATTGAGCCTGCGTATCTTTGATCCGCATTCATATTGCAGGAGTCATTTCACAAAGCATTCGCTATGGTCAGGTAATTTACTACATCTTGTTCTGCAGTTGTTCATTGAGAGCTAATGACTTGCCCAGAATCTCTCGTATCGCGTTCTGGATCCTTGAGAGTTTGTAGTGAAGGTAGGAGTTACAGAATGCCAAATTAATTTTGTGATTTTTCAGTCCTAATGGAACTACATATCTCCGTAATATGTAGCAATATGAACTTGGTCAGCTCCATTTCTTTAATCCGATATGTTCTCATTTCATCGATGATGCAAGACGCCCTCAGTTTTTCATTTCCTTTTCCCCTTTTTTTAATCATTTTAGCATAGAAGAGTTTCCATTGCATATAGAACTCATTCTCTCATTCATGTCATCAAATTTGTGTACAATCATATCGGGCTTCAGGCGGTTTTATGCATATCTACGCACGTGCCTCTTAATCAGTTGCAGTTTTGGCTTGAAATTTCTTTACAAGACTATTTGTGATTAATGTCTCTGGTCTTGTTTCCCTTATCTACTGCTTCCTGTCTCTTGTTTTCCTCTTACTCAATTGCAGATCCATGACTGCCCGAAGCTCCAATCCATCTCAAATAAAGGGCTACCCTCCTCTCTTCAGGATGTACATATCTTTAATTCTCCTTTATGAATTTGATGATTGACTGTGCATACTGAATCTATATATCTTACATTCACTTCTATCTTGCAAAAGTTTTGTTGACTGAAAATTGTTACTTGTCCCAGGATATATCTATTTTGATTATTCAGCCTTCAGTGAACACATTGGAGCCAAAACTTGATCTTGTAATTGGATCTACCCAACTTGACATGTTTGCCTCTTAAGGCTAATATTGGATAAAAGCCCATTTAACTGATGAGGCTTTTGATATAGTGTTTTCATGAGTGGAGAGGAATTGCTGATCTGTCAAATGCTAATTCATTCTCATTACATTGCTGAGGACAAGCTGTTGTAAAGGCAGTTTGGAAACAGGAATTGTGACTTGGAGAAAAGGTCTTGGGGGAGTGCTATTGCTTTGATTATTACATCAGTTGGCCCCTTTCAGAAAGGTGACAATATCTAGGAAGCAAAATTTGATTTACATGCATACCAGAAATAATAGATTTACATGTACGTAGCCACATGTTGAGACAAATTGAAGCAGCAAACACTGCTATAGATGCTGCTAAATGAGAGTTGCACCTGTCGGTGTCCACAGTACGGGTTGTGTTTTTATGGCATTAACAAAACTATTAATAACTTTTTTTCCCTCTGAAAAAAGTTGAGCACCTTTTTTGTTTTAAGAAAAATTCAAACTATATAATAAACGTGTAACTACATTTGATTACTCTTGTTGGCCACCACTGTATGATGAGTTAAATGTAATGGGTGGATTGAGATGGAGGAGGTATCTATTTCGGTTATAGAAAATTAATATTCTGCTAAACATTAAGTCCTTATATGAAAATTGATTGGGGCCTTTGAATCTAACACTTGATGTGTCTATCAAAATTGAACTTAGAAGGGAAAAAAAAAATGTATCAATTTCTTATGGGATACCAAACTTTGATTGTTGACTTGAACATAAGATATAACACCTATTAGACACAAGCAAAAAAAAAATTAAAAAAAAATTGCAGATTAAACCAATTAATTTCTTTTCGTAAAATTTCAATCGTAATGTCAAAAGTCAAAGAAAATAATATTTTATAAATAAATAAAAATTAATACCTTATAACATATTAGAAAAATATAATAATATAATTATTGATTATATATTTATAATTATTATGATTATAATTAATAATAAAAATTATAAATATATAATTAATAATTGTTACATTATTTTTTACTTCTTTTTTTTTTAGAAATTAAAATAACTCGCATTTATAAATCTAAAGAGAAAAAAACAATATCCAAAAAGGGCCTTTATACTTTTTCTTCCCTTCTTTCCTTTACCCAATAAGTAAAATAAAGAAATGAGTTTTTCACCATAAATGAAACCTTCATTCTAGAGATAAACTTGACAACTAATTTTCAAAAATTAATTTTTTCTTTTATTATGAATTTGTAAGTAAATTACATGAAGATTTATATGTCTTAGTTAGTATATGTGATTGGTAATTATATACATATGATCATAAAATAATCAATAATAGTAAGAGCCTAAGTAAGATGAAAAAGTTAGTGTTATCGATATTTATTAAAAATTAACTATTAAAAAAAATATTCTTAGCTTTACCTTTGCATCCAACGTTCTCCTTAGTCAAAAACCAATTCCTTCCTTCACATTTCTCTCTTTCAAAAAGTTAGAAAAGATTTAAAATAATAATAATAATAAAAGTTTAAAAAAGAAAGAAAATTTTTTTCTCTTTTTTGATAATGTGCTATATATTTTAATATATCAATATAATTACATTTTAAAATTATTAATTATATTTATCCATATTATATTTTTATTATACAAAGTATTAGCTAATGCTATAAATTTTAAATTAGTTACAAGTGGGAGCACTTGACAACATGATAAGACTTTCAATAAACATATTTGACAAATGAGTTTTTAATTTATTTAATTATGTTGTTAACTTTTATTGAAGTTTCTTTTTTTGGGCCGTAACTCGTTGGTTGCATATAAGTTTAAAGGGAATAGCAAAGAAAATATTGAAATTCAATGTGATGTATTAAAAAAATAAATTTGTGTTGGAAAAATTTAAATTTAAAAATTTTTTATGTTAGCAAAAGTTATTTGAAAAATTCGTAGTAATAAACATAAATTTGAAAATTCTTTGCACTGATGAAACTTTAATTAGAAAATTTTTGATAAAACTGAAGTTTTTTTCGTAACTTTTACCATAAATGAAGCCTCTCATATTTGAATTACCTTAATTCAATTTATTTATAATACAATTTGTACCATTCGTGAGTGGGGAAATTAAAGACATAATCTTTGTTAAAGCTCTTTAAGAAAATAGTTTCTTGGTCCAAAATGAAGACTGCCGTGCCACCAAATATAAAGAGCAAGGCTTTTCCAATTTGAAAATTTTTTCATTTTTGGTTTAAGACCTTAATGCTAAAATATTCTTCAGTTATACAAGTTTTATATTTTGATCAAAAAGGAAAGAAATTAGAATTGAAAAATCTTATCCAAACCAAATTTGAAAGTCTTAAGATTCTATCCATAACAAGAAGACCAAAAGCAAAATTCATCCTACAAGAAAGGTTTTCACAGCTAGAAACTCTTATCCAAATCAAATAGAGAAGTTTAGATTCATTACCAATAGATACTTGTGTAATCACTCCACTTGCTAGCTTTTCTAATCAGTTATTGACCACTCATTTGATATATAAATACCTCCACATGTAGCAAGCAAAACTAATTAAAATAGAAAATTTACATTAAGTTGTTAAATTTAAAAAATTAAGAGTACACAAGAGAGAGATTATTGTTAAGAGCAAGTGTAACTCTAAAGAAAATTTTGTGAGCATTATATGTTGAATTTAGATGAACACTTTTGAGATGAAATTTAAGATTAAAAATAAAATTTTTTATTATTAACACAAATACTAATATATTGTACTAACTCGCAAACTTATGTTACTCAACATTCATATCTCATAAACTACACTCACAATGTCACTTAACTCACTCACTTAATTAGTATAATTGTTATTGTTATAGTTGATTCATGACCCATACATTTTAATTATTTAGAGTAGCATGAAGTCAATGCAAAATTTTCTAGACTCAGAAGCTTCTAGATCCTTTCATAATATTGGTGAAAATAATCAAGCTTTAAAAACCTTCTTATAAAGTTGACAACATTTTAGTTTAGGTATTTCTAAAAATTTCTTGTGTTGATTTTTAATTCTCTCCCTCAACACAAGTTTTTTTTCTTATAATCACTTTGAGTTACAAGTAAAAATCATTAAATTTACTTCCATTAAGTCCTTTACTAAAAATATTAGTTACTTAACTATTTATATTGATCATTTTCATTTCAATCTGGTCTTGTTGTCATTGCTACTCTATACTCCACTTTAGTATTTGATAATAAGATGGTCGATTGTCTTTTACTACATTAAGATATTAGCCTTGAGTATAATTTAAACGTGTACCCAGTAGTTGATCACCGAGTATCATGATCACCTTCATAATTTGCAACATAATAATTAACTAACTTGCACTTTTTTCCTTCCTTATAAAGAATTCCATAATCTAATGTTCTTTTGATATATCTTAATATTTGCTTCACAACTTCTAAATAAGGTTTCCTTGATTTTTACATGTATCAACTTACAATTCCAATTATAAAAGTAATGTTTGGTTATATCAAAGTTAAATAGATTAAACTCTTAATCAATTGTCTACATATGGTTAGATTTTATAACTTCTTTCCTTTTAAGGCACATACCATGATATTGGCTTTAATAGGAGTTGAGATCAACTTGCACTCAAGCATCCCAAACTTCTTGAGCAAATCACTTACATATTTGTACTAGCATAAGAACAATGCTTCTCTCGTTTAATCCACTTTTAATCTAAAAAAATGCTTTAACTCTCTAAGCTCTTTTAAGTGAAAATAGATTAAGAGATTTTCCTTAATTTGACTAACTTTAGTTTTGTCATCTTCAGTGATGACATGCTCTCAGTATTTGGTTTAATTTATAAATTGCTTTCCTTAACTTGCATATGTATTTTGGATGGATATCATCTTTAAACCCTTATAGTTATTACATATAAATTTTCCATTGTAGTTCTTCATAGAGGAAAACGTTCTTTACATCCATCTACCATAACTTTTAAGACTTGATTATTGCAAAGACAAGCACTACCTATACGGTTATAATTTTTACAACTAGACTAAATGTCTCATTATAGTTCATGTCATATTCTTGTAAGAATCCATAAGTAACTAGGCAAGCCTTGTATCTTTTTATTGACCCATTAAGTCTTTTATTTATTTAGTACACCCATTTGCAAGATATGAGTTTCACATCTTTTAACTTGGGCACCAAATCTTAGGTTTGATTCTCCTCTAAGGCTTGAATTTATTCCTTTATTTCCTTTTATCATTGGTCACTCTTAATAGTTTCTTAAAAAAATGTTGGCTCTTTCACAATGTGCCTTTCTATATTGGCATCCTATGGAGACTATATCATTTATAACCTTAAACTAAGGGAGGTCTTTAAGCATTGATTTCTTCACCATTACCTTTAGCTTGTGATAACTCACATGTCCTAAGTGAACATGCTAGAGATTTATTGTCTCATTTTTCTTTGTCTTGTCCACATATGCTAACTCGACAGACATCATGTAAATAGAATCTTACTTTTTTTCCACTAAGAATGATGTGCCAATTACTTTTAAATCTTTATAAACTTTGACATCGTTTGGGAAAACGTTATAAAGTTACCTAGCTTAATAAGCTAGGCTATTGACAAAAGATTTTTCCTTATGTCTAGGATGTGATAAATGTCCTTCAACTAAACTTTATCGAATCCTTGGCATAATGCGATCCTTTCCTTGTCAACATGAGTAATTAATAACCTAAAATTGTTTGTAATTACCACAACACCTCGCCTCTTATATTCTGATAGCTCTTGCAATTTTTCTTTGCACCAATTATGTGATTAAAGCATTCTAAGTTGAAAATCCAATTTTTATTGTAGTCCACTCTACTTGAATTTGGTGTTATAATTGCATGTCCTTTAATTTTTACCCCCATTACGACATTTAAGGCAATCTCTTCTTCTTTGTTTTAAAGCACTTACTAATACACTTCTTTCAATCTTTATTTCATAACAAATCATGATTTCGAGGAGATCAAACTCCCCTAGGTTGGAAACTCCTTCCTTATGGTCTTTTTTTAATTTTCCTCTTCACCATTCTTTGTTTTAGTAGAAGTATTTGCTCTAAAATATCCTTTTCTTTAGCCAATAAAGATAGCCTCCTTTTTAGCTTTAATTAAAACTCTTATCATTTATTTTGCTAAATTTTCTTAGCAAACAAATAAATTTTCTAATTTATCAATTGAAAGTTAGGTGAACCAACCTTGAATTAGGATAATAAAACTTTTATATTCTAAACATAAGTTATAAATAATTATTCTTCTCATTTTAGTCTCATTTATTTTGACCTGAAATTTAATTCCAAAATTTCATGACGAATTAATTTAATTTTTGTAAAAAATTGACTAATTGTTATATCACATTATATGGTAAATATTAGCTTATTCTCTAATAATTGAAGTCGCATATCATTCTTTTTAGCAAATCATAAAGTTAGAATATTTCAAACAACTTTGAGTGTAGTAGCATACCTAAAATGCTTTAATATGTCTCCATCTATTATTTTCTTTATTGCAAATATTGCTTTTTCAGCCTTCACATTCCATTTTTTTTAATATTGTGACATCCTTTAATGGTATGGTGTCGTTATCGTTAATAACTTCCCAAAAATCTTGTCCTTACAGGTATGATTCTATGCATGTTTTCCACATGACATAATTTTGGCCGTTGAGCTTCTTAGTCATCCTCGTATTAATGGTATCCATCTTACCACTTGGTCCCAAACCAAGACACTTCACAGTCCCAAATTACATACAAGTAAAGTTTCCTCACAAACTATTGACGAACCCAATCTTAGATCAGTAGCATAACAATTATGGTCCTTAACTACAAGCTCTAATACCAAATTGTTGAATTTAGATAGACTCTTTCCAAGTAAAAACTAAGACTAAAAATAAGACTTTTTATTATTAACACAAGTACTAATACATTACACTCACTCATAAACTCTTGTCACTTCACACTCACACCTCACAAATTACACTCACAAAACTACTTAACTCACTCAATTAATTATCTTTATTATTATTGTTATAGTTATTTCATGAGGCACACACACATCAACTATTTATAATAGCATAAAGTTAGTATAAAATTTGTATACCAAGAAGCTTCTAGATCCTTCCATAAGTTGATGAAAAATATCAAGGCTTCAATGAGTTGAAAAGACAAGTTCTTACTTGCTACTTAGCGGGCAGGGGTTGTACTTGCCTTAAGCAGTAGGGGTGCATTATAGCTTTTCTTGGTGTTGAAAATAAGAATTGTGGTCCAACGTTATTTTGGTTCTTCAATCATTTGTTGCATGATAAGTAAGTAAATGCTAGGATTAAGGACACATGAGTGAGCTCTCCGGTTAATAAATCCCCAGGTCGTGATATCAATGACAGAATAAAAGCAGTAAAAGAAATCCTCAAGTCATGGAGCCGGCGAAAGAAAGTATAAAGAGAGGAGGGACTACAAGCAACCAACAGTAGAATGGAGGAGCTCACGCTAAAATAGGAATTTCAGCCTCTAACTGATATCAAGAGAATAGACTTGTCTCGTAACAAAACCATTTATTGGAAGGCCTTGAGAAAGGAGGAATTTGAATGGTCCCAAAAATCTTGTTTGAGATAGATGGTAGACAGAGATCAGAATTTAAAGTTTTTTCACATTGTGGCTTCTAAAAATCATCATAAAAATATCATTGACCACATCAACATCGAAGGGGAAACGCTGACTCATCCACAATAGATCAAGGCAGCCATCTTTTTCCATTTTCAACATAAACTGGGTGTTTTGGAGTAGCCTTGGTTGCAGATAAATGAAACCTTTTTTAATCAATTGAGTATGGCCGAATATGCAATTCGAGAAGGTCCTTTTTTGCCAATTGAGGTATGGGATGCAGTATGAGACTGTGCTAGCATTAGAGCTCCGAGTCCGAATTGATTCAATTTCTTGTTCTTGAAACTATATTAGGAACTGGTGAAACAAGATATGATGAATTTTCTAATGAATTTCTACGAGAATGGGAAACTTTGCAAATCCCTCTCATTTTCGTTCATCATTTGGATTCCTAAGATGGAAGGAGCAGATGGGATCTCTCAATTTAGGCTGATTTCTTTGGTGGGCTGTATTTAAAAAATCTTAGTAAAAGTCTTAACTAATAGGCTCCAATTAGTTATCAAGAATGTTATTAGAAAGTTCCAATTGACCTTCATCAAGGGTCGATCAATCTTAGATAGTGTACCGATTGAAGAAATGAAGAAAAAGAAAGACGGAGGGGTTGTTATCAAAATAGATTTTGAAAAGCCCTTGGACACGGTGGAGTGGAGTTTCTTCGTCGATGTGATGTGATGTGGTTTATGGATTTTGGTGAAAGGTGGAGACGATGGATATAGGAGTGCATTTTGACTCCTCAATTGTTTGTTTTAGTCAATGGCAGCCCCACAAAACAATTTTCGAAGGCCAGAGGATTGCGGCAAAGGGATCATTTGTCCCAATTCCTGTTCTTGCTAGCAGCAAAAGGCCTGAATGCTCTCCTAAATAAGGGCCTAGAACTTGGTCTTATTGAAAGATTTAGTATCAGACGACAGTTATGATTTTCCCATCTGCAGTTTGCTGATGACACCATTCTTTTTAGTATAGTCGAGAATGAATCTATCAGAAATTACAAAGGGATTCTCCAAAGCTTTTAGCGTTGCTCTGACTTGAAAATCAATCTTTCTAAAATGGCTATTTATGGGGTTAAAGTGGAGGATGAGTGGGTGCAGAACTAGGCTTGCTTTGGAAGTGTTGGGTTGGAGTACTTCCGCTGAAGTATCTGGGGCTCCCGCAAGGGGTTAATCCGACAAAGAAAGAATTGTGAGACCCTGTTATCAATAAGATAGAGGCCAATCTAGCTAAATGGAACTCTTGATTTCTTTCCAATGTTGAGAGATTGGTATTGATTAAATCTTGCCTTCACACCCTCCCTATTTATTTTATGTCTATTTTTAGGATTTCTTGGAGTGTTGAGAACAAAATAAAGAGGATTCAGTGCTCTTTCTTTTGGGGCAACGATGGGGGAAAAAGGAGGATCCATCATGTTGGGCGAAGTTTAATGTGCTGCACAAAATCGCGGGGTGGTTCGGGAATAAGCAGTCTCAGGGATTATAACCAGGATCTTCTCCTCGAATGGCTATGAAGGATGGAAAATTCAGGGCATATGACATGGGGTGGAAACTCTCAAAGCTAAGTACAGAAAGTATCGATATTGGCTGTAGGAATGGTAATTAAAGCTAGCGAAGATGCCTCTAATGTGAAGGGGGAGTTAGTTCAGGTATGCATTCGAATAACATGACTATAAAGATGGTCAAATCCAACTTCTGATGTCTACTTGGAAAAGGCAATTGAGTAAACTTCTGGCATCACACCTGTTGGGTAATAAACCGCTTAAAGAGGAGTTTTTCATGATTTAGTCGCTTTAGCAATAAAAAAGGAAGGGACGGTCAATAACTTCGGAGTATGGGTGAATGACAATTAGGTTTGGCAGATCAATTGGAGGCAGGACTTGTTTGATTGGGAGTTGGCACAGCCAGATTCATTTTTCAACACTCTTAAAACGTGCTACTTAATTCAGGGGGAATCGTATAGGTTTATTTAGGAATGCAAAAATAGTGGTGTGTTCACTATTAGATTTTACTGAGGCTTACATGACAGTATGCAAGGAGGGACTCTAGAGGTACTGCCTTGTATTTAGCATGGTTTTAGTTCCACCCAAAAGCAAAGATTTTTATTCGGCAGATTACTCGCAAAGGAATGATCAGGGGGTGATTACTCGGTGAGGGCCAGCGTGCCGATTGATTGTTCCACATGTGGAGCGGCTTAAAAATCAGTTGACCGTTTATTTCTCCATTACAGTTCAATTTGGCAGGTTTGGTGTTGTTTTGTTAAACTGGTAGGGAATAAATTGGGTTGCTTCTGGTTTCGATGACTAAAGATGTGGATGGACACCAGAAGGCGTGGAAGGGCCTCTGAAATCTGGGTTATGGGTTTCTTTGTCGTTGTTTGGTCCGTTTGGCTCCGCCTGAAACGAATTGATTTTTGGAGGGAAGCTCTTCGTCGCGGAAAGGATTGGCGATTTAATTCGAGTCCAGATGTTTTGGTGGTCGAAGGTTAAGTGGCTTCCCGGCTGCTTCTCTATCAACGATTTTGAGATTAATATTACAAATATTTCAGTCCCTAGGAAAAACTCAGTTTGCAAGGAAGATAACAGTTGGGAACAGCCCTTCCCCCAGTGGGCAGCTTCGAGTCTAACGTGGGTTCATCCATCATTAGCTCCTCGGGTGTTGCAAGCGTGGGAGGGCCGTTGAAGGGGGCACGACGAGAAAGTCATTTGTGTGTTCTCCAAGCCTGTCGTGTGTAATTCCGTTAATGAAGCTAAACTACTATCTATCCAAGGAGCAATAAACCTATGGGCATAGTGGCCGGGGGTGAGGGGGCGAATTTGATCGTTGAAAGTGACTCTCTTGTAGCAGTCTCATGGCATATTAGCGGTGGAACGCGACCGTGGTCTTTAACCTCCATTCTTTGGCATATTCGTCAGATGAACGAAGGAAATATTACTTTTACCTTCCAACCTTGTCAATGTAACGCTTTTGCTGACGCGTTGGCTAAGTTGGCAACGGGCAGAATGGAGCCTTTGCTGGCTTAGTTGTAAGATCTTTTCCTCAGGTTGCTTCTCGCGTTGTCTGGGTCTCGGGTACATAGGTAGATGTTGCTGCTGTTGTCTCTAGTTGTCTGAGTTTCTGGTCAGAAACCACTGACGTTTTAGGAGCAGCAGTCGGAATTTTTTTGGGTAGATAGATAGGTAGGCGATCATGATCACTAGTTGGGTGATTTACCGTCGGTGTTTGACAACCATTTTTGAGGGCTGTTTCTTGTTGAAATAGTTTTGAATAAAACGTTCCGCTGTTTTAAAAAAAAAAAAAGAAAAGAAAAGGGAATGTACCGATTTGATGAAGAAGAGAAAAGAGAACCTGCAGATCGGCACATATTGTAGCAAGGATTGGTACGTGCGAATGGACCCTCCTGACTTGTAAACTCGCGACAGGCGAACAAGCACTCTTTGATGCACCGAGTTCTGTTCTTGGCGGTAGTTGTGGATACCACGAGGAGCACAGTTTGCAAACGCTAGCATCGATCTGTTTGTTCCAATTCCAGCAGCCACCATTACTACCTGATAATGCTACGCTCGCTTGTGAAGGAAGAGACACTGAAATTTTCTAATCAAGGAATCCTAATCTAATTAGGGGCAGAAGCATTAGCAATTTGTTGCTCTGTTACATATTGTTTTTTGTGGTCGAGGGACTCTGGTTATGGGTCTTTTTGATGCAACAAAGCACATTCTCTCAAACCAGTGGAAAGCAATGAAAAAAAGAGAGAGCAAAAAGAGGAAACCAAGCCTCTATGTAGATGGGGTTCACAGTCGTCATTGGAAAAGATCCTCTCGTTATCAAAACTCTCTCGATCAATCTCTCCAACACTAAATAATTTTAATCAACCATAAGCTCGCTAAGCGAGTCTCCACCTCCATGGATGGTCCCGAGGAGAACCTCTGCTTCTTCGCTGGTGAGAACAGCGGAGGATTTTGCGTCGGAAGTGCCTTCAATCCTATCTGTCACAACTTCCTTTTAACTGCTTAGCTGCAGGCAAGTGCGTTATTGCAGTGTCTGTTGAATATAGATCAGCACCAGAGCACACACACACTCTCTCTCTCCGTCTAAATTGCATACGTTGAATCGCGATTTGATCGATTTTACAGACTTGGGTCGAGACTCTATTAAGATTCTATTCTAAAGATATCCTAGCAGGATCTGAATTAAGATTTCATTATCTGAATCCGCATCTCCCTATTACTTACGATGACTCGTGGATTGCCCCTGAAATGGGCTGCTGTGCTGCCTCTCATGCTAATGGAAATGGCTCGGAGGAGTGGCTTAGCTTTCGTGTTAATTTTGACAGAGAAGTCCTCGCCAAGAACTAGAATCAAAAAGTAAAAATTGATCCGAAACCACCATTGAAATTGATCCGTCTGACCACACTTACGTTTCAACTTTCTCGTGGAACCAAAACTATGACTTCTATTGCCGAAATTGCCACCGCGCCAGACTACGAGTTATTAAAAGCAAGGTTGTTAAAATTTTAAAATATATTATAAAATTACACGAATTCATAATTTAAATTGTGCTACTTTATTTTTATAATTTTAGAATTCTTATTTATTTTATAATTAATCTTTAAATTTTTATCTTTTAAGTTAAAATATATTATAAATCTCATAATATATTAATTTATATTTCTATTTTTGTTAATTTATTTATTATTTTTTAATTTTTTAATTTTTACAATAAAAATTAGTTTACCCTTGAGTTATTAAAATTTATATTCATTAATAATAAGTAAAATATATATATATACTCTATCTTAAATTTGAATACATTAATTAGCAAATAATTAGATAAAAATTAAAAAAAATCTGATTTATAAATATTGTTTTCCAACAATTATAAAATTGAAATTATATGAAAAAATTATTATAATTTCTCTTAATATTGTTGATTGAATGTATATAAAATATTTAATTATAATGTATATCTCTTAGTATTAGTATTAATTAATTTTTTATTTTTTATTTTTGCCTATTTAAATAAAACCATCCAATTCAATTTTTAACTTTTCAAATCTACTATAAATAAAATCTCGATCTTAAAAATTTTAATTATAAAAGCAAAGCACGTGACTTGCACGTGCTGTCCAACCATTAGAGCAAAAAAAAAAAAAAAATCAAGCCTCAACGGGGGGTCTCAATCCCAACAGAAAAAAACTGAAAACATATCTCTCTGTAATATTTTGATTTTTAGTTTTTAATTATAATTTAAATTTAATAAAGAATGAGTTCGCTAAGCGCATCGTCTCCGTCGTCGTCGTCGTCGTCGTTAGCATCTCCTCCTCCATCGATACTCCGGCGACTAACCCCTTCTTCTTCTCTTTCTTCGCCGGCGAGACTCTCAAACTCCCCACCGCACCGCTGTCCTCCGCCGCCCGGCTGCTGTCGTGTGGTGTGCTCCGGCGCCGGAGGAGAAGGATCATCCCTCTCCGGCCCTCAATTCGCCGCCAAGGACCTCAAGTTCGTATTGCACGATGCCTTGGATTCCGGCGGAATCGACACCACCTTTGCCAGAGTATGCTCCAAGAAAAAATCGATAAAATTTAATGTTCAATTTTCTCTCTTCATTTCAATTATAATTATCATGAATTGAATTTTACATTAAGTAAGTGTTTGGATTTTACAGTATTAATTGCTAAATAAAATCAATTTTAATCATAATCACAACTTACTGCGTACGTTTGACCTTTTCTTAGTATGAGAGTCTCCGAGCACCGGGATGCCAATTTCTTTTTTTTGGTTTCCACATGTAAGTATAATATTCATGGTTTGAGAGCCATAATGACGAAGAATATGCTGTGATTATACACAAACACGATTATTGGGTTCTTGTTTCGGTTAATTGTTCTTGTGGAGAGGAAAATGAACGGGAACCTCAACTTAATGGTTACTTTTATTTTGAGACCTAGCCCAAATTAGACGGGAGCAAGCTGTTTTGGTTTCTCAGTCTGTGGCAGTTTGGGCCACGCTAGGAACATCTTTCTAAGGGTCGTTCAACCTCAAATCCTGAGTTTATCTGTTGCGAGTTCTTGGCTTCGTGGTTTTGTTGTTCACTTTTGGTGAATTTGATGCATAAATGACCACATTTTTGCAGTTCTTCCCTTAATTGTTGTCATACTCTATGAAATTGGCGATGGGGATTACTAGTTACATTTAGAATTACATCTTTTTTGTTTCCATTCATGATTTGTTCTGATCATTGGGATCAGCTTTTGATACTCAGGCGTTACGCTTGGTGGGTGCTTTTGTACAGGATTGATATGTGATTGTGAGTTTAAGCATTGGAGATTCTGCTTTCTGTTTTCAATTCAAATACTACTGTGCTGCTATTTGATTTGCTGATTTTGATATGGATTGTCATGCAGGAGGGTAGGCAGGGTTTCTTGTCTCAGATTGAAAAAATGTCTGAAATTGAGAAGGAAACTAGCATTAGCATCAATAGATTTGTTGATTTGGGGAAAGCTGCACTCTATATAGCAGCTGAGGATGATGCCCTGATATCACACTCCTCGGTTCCCCTCCCTGTGGATGCTTTCCGTGACAGACTAGATGATCTTTCGATGGGCTACTTCTCTAGCTATAGCTCATCCTTGAGTTCATCACCTGAGAGTTTCCTGGATAGTTTGGAAAGATACTTGTATATCAAGAAGGTATGTTTTTTAGAATTTTTTAATTTATTTGATTAATTATTTATTTTGTGTGGATGAGTAGGTATGGGCTAAAGATTGGCCCCTGAATTCTACCCGGTATTTGATTTAGATCCTCATTCTTTATTCTGGCTTGTGAACCCTAAATTTGATATGCAATTGGAAAAAATGTTCATGGACAGAATTAGAATGCTAGTAAACTTCATGAACCTGATATACTTTTTTCCATGTAGTACATTATTTATCTAATAAATCAAAGGAAAGTACTCAATGCCTTTCATGGATTTGCACTAGCCCAGAACCTTGCTCCCCCAGCCTACCAGGACTTGACCCTTGGCAGGCTAGACAGGTAGCAAGCTAGCAATGACCCAGCATGATGTGAGAAAATTTGTTCAAAAGAAAGGAAAAGGATAAAAAATGTCTTGTGACAAGTGCTTCAAACTGTTTACTCACAGAAAACCACATGTGATGATTGGACGTTTCTGTTTGAAAATTTCCAAACTATTCTGGACTGGTGGAACTTGACTGAAAATGTTACAATAACTGACTTATAGTTGGATAGAAAACTTTTGTTGGTTCAGAGATCTTTACAAAAGGACTTATAGTACGAAAGGTCAAAGAAGGAAATTCTAATGTCACCTTTCATATGATTCCTTGTATATATACATATACATATACATGCATGTGTGCACTGCTGAACCTACAAAACTGTTGCCTTACACAGTAAGAGTTTTTATACCTAAGGCAATGGTTTCTGTGTATGTGACAAAAAGTGGTATATATTTGACAATTCTCATTTCAATATTAGTATCTAAATTCATTGAAATTTCATCTGAGGAGCTACTTTTTGCCTTTTGGTGCAATAGAACTGTTCTTTATATATGTGCCTTCTTCTCAACAGGGTTTTCGAAGGAGCAACACAGGGAATCCACTGGAGCCAAGAGCTTTATATCTTCACTCAGTATGAAATTCTCCTTTAGCTATTAAGTTCAAAGTGACAATGATAGAAAGGGCTAGGATGCCAATTGCGATCCTTAGGTATTTTGCTTTAATGCATTGTGCAGGTTTTGACACATCGATCAGGTTCTGCTGCAATGCTTTCACTTATATACTCAGAAATCCTGAAAATGCTTCGCTTGTGGGGCCTTTTGGAGTTTGATTGTGAGATATTTTTCCCTCATGATGCTCATGGTCTTCCCAGAGGATATCACAAGCAGAAGAGTAAGGAGTCTCACCAACCACACATCATGACCTCCCAAATCCTGTTAGAGAAGGTGACTTATGTCTTGTCAAATAGATGTTTGATTTTGTCTGTGTATGCTGCACTGCAGGTGTATTACTTGTTTGCTTAGATTGAGTATACAATATCACTGTTATTCATTCATTTAATATGCTTGTTTCAATATAGCAGCCGTTGCCGACATTTTAAGTTAAATAATATACTGTTTTGGTAGTGTCCTTCATTGCAGTGACCGTCCCTTAATGCTGCTGTCTGGCTGTGTGCTTAGGATCGTTGTGTGTGTGTGTGTGTGTAAAATTCTTGGATGTGAAAAGTTTGTAGTGCTGTAGATCATTTCAAGAATTTTTTGGAAGTTTACTGTGATTATGCCTAAATGATTGTCAGTATATCATTGATTTAATGTCCTTACACTTTAGCGCGTTCACAGATTTTGAGAAATTTGAAGGAGGCTTTCTGGCCATTTCAAAGTGATCAGACAAAGAGTTTATTCTTAAAGGCAGCAGATGCAGCCAATTGTATTGATAGATCGAACACTATTGAAGAGAGGTATATTTATCATTGTGAATGCAAATCATGGTTCTTATGCTCCATGAGGGCCTTCCATTCCATGTCCTCTCTCACTGTCTCTCATCTGTTTTACATCCTCCATTTCTACTTTCTTTATTTTTCTTTTGGGTGGGGGAGGATGTGGGGCAGGGTGGTTGTTGCATTTACACATGTTTGATTTTAAACTCTCTTCCCATTGCAGTGGGTTTCAGCTTGCATCTGCAAAGGCTGCTCACCACAGGCTACACCGTGGTGTTTGGACCAGTGTCCATTTTGGGGATATGAGGCGTGCATTGTCTGGTAACTTCTCTTCTTCTTTTTAGTGTCAGTGTCCAAACAATTAAATGGGTTTTGTGATGTGAGCAGGGTTATGGCCATGATAGCATGTTGCATGTTAAAAACAGCATGCTAACCATTTCTTGTACATTGCTAAAGCCATTGCTTTTGCATTTCAGGGGTTGTAAGAAGAAAACCCCAGTCCTGTTGCAGTGTCAAGTTGGGCTGATTCTATTGGTTTTACCAAAAGAATACACCAGTAGTTAATGAGAACTATTTTGAATAAATAGCGCTATCTGTCCTCCCCTGCTGACCTCACATCTCTTTATCTTCTTTGACAATAAACAAACTTACATCATGCTTGTGTGATTGTCACGCCCCTTCATTTTACTTGCATTGTTGCCAGAAGATTTAGAAAGGCTTTTTATATCACTCCTATCCTCGTTTTCCTTTTTCTTTCCACCTCATCTGTGCTTGTCACTTGGGATACACAGCTTGGGCTACCTGAATGTCCTCAAGAAAATTATGTGTCTTCCAGCTCATGCCATTTGCATCATGCCGCATCCTAAGATATTTTCTTTTGAAGTCAACGTACGGACAAATAAAATATTTAGTACACGTTTTCATACCCTTAAATGATGTCATGGTAAAAGGCATGAGAGGTGTATGGATATGTCGAGACAGGGATTGACCTGATATCATTCAAACAACAAGACAACAATTTCTGTATAATAATTTTTACTCTTCTTTCATTTATTCTTTTTTAGTTTGTTCATTATCAAAAGAAAGGGATTGTAGAGAGAATAGAATGGAAACTAGTTCATTTTTTGGTTAGCTATACTGCTATATTAGTCATTAATTCATTTAAATCCGGTGCTATTTTTGCAGCATGTGAACGTCTAATATTGTTGAAATCAGATTCAGAAGAATTGAGAGATTACAGTGTTATTTTGTACCATTGTGGATTCTATGCCCAGTCTTTGCAATATTTGAAGTTGTATCAGAATGCCAAGGTCAAGCTTCCAATTTATATGCTGCATGCCACGGGTCCTCTTTGATCTTCCACAATATATGCCATTGCAGAGAGCTTTTGATCTAAATTTGATTTTATTTTCAATCTAATTATTGCAGAGGTCTTCTGCAAAACAGAAATCACCTAGCAAACTGAGTATCCTGGAAGAAGATGCTGTTCAGAAACTAATGATACGCCTGGACCTCATTTCTATGGAAGAGGGTTGGAGCAAGCCTCCTCATCATAGAAATTTTCTTGGAGATAACTCCGAACCTTGGTAGTGTCTCCTCACTTGCAACAGTAGATCAAAAATTCTGTTCATGGTTGTGCAGCTGACCACGAAGCACAGTTGAATTTGGTTTGTGCTGGTGGGAAAACCACAATTTATCCAACCTGATTCAAGGCCTCATGGTGGAAGCATGCGAACAACTGGAATCCAATCTGAGTGTTTCCACTGCCGGTGAGGCTCAACAGTCAAACTGGGATGTAGCCGTGGTTGTGCCATAAGTAAATGTTTGTCTTGTATAGCTTTGACGAGATATTGTAGATAATTTTCAGCCTTTCCACCCTGTCCACACTTCTGCAACTGCTCATAATATAACCAACCCCCACCACTTAAAGAATCCGTCTCAGCAACGTGAATAAGCACCTCGGAACCACCCAAGCTAGCCAAATTCGGATCGGCATTATTATTTGGAAATATTCTAACAGTTAGTAATGTGCAGGCAACATCATGTAAGTTATGGCAGCAAGTGAAAGCGTACTTTAAACCCAAAGCAAGAACAACTTTGTCTGGTTACATCTGGACACCGTAAACTAATAAATTTAACTAGTTTAACTAAGTTTTGAGATTTGTTCATATAGGTTTATGTATCAATTCGCCATGATTGAACTGCAAAAAGGGTTCCTTGAGGCCACTGTAACACAGATCGATGGACTTATAATCAACGCAGGGCGTACCATCCAAACATGAGATCACTGGCTGGTTTAGCAGCACCTTCTTCGCAGGGTCCGAGTTCTTAGTTGTCATCTTATGTGCCACTAGGTCACTTTTATTTCATGGTTTTTGTATAAATAAATTTACGTATTACCGTACAAAGCTTTGGAAATGTGGGAAAAACAATGGCGGTGGGTTTTTTTTTTCTTTTTTTTTTATTTTTTAATGAAAAATAGATTAGAATGCATTGATGTCTTTCTTTTTGTGGCTTAGATTTTAACAAAAGGAATATGAGGCCGTGTTGATTTCGCTGGCCGCTACTACAGGAACCCCTTTCGCTTTGTTTTTCTTTGGTTCCTAAAATGTTTTAGTTCACTAGGTTCTCTCTCGCTTGCCCATATGGCCTCAGCAGGTACCATTTTAATTGGTGTTAACTTTAATGCACTTTTATCTTTTTTAATATTTTTACAACTATATAAAGAAAAACAATATATCTATATATATATATATATACACTCTCTATGATTTGGCCAATGTACTAAATAAGTTAGAAATTAATAAAAGAGAAACAACGCTTACCATTTTATTCGTGTTCAATTGATTTGCGGTGAAATTCAGACTTCAAACTTC
Source organism: Bruguiera parviflora (assembly GCA_019804595.1). NCBI lineage: Eukaryota > Viridiplantae > Streptophyta > Magnoliopsida > Malpighiales > Rhizophoraceae > Bruguiera > Bruguiera parviflora. The sequence continues at coordinate 270,769 of CM034054.1, read as the reverse complement.
CAGCATCAAAGATAACTTTAGTTGTCACGGAGCTCAATGTCGAGGCCTCTTCTTTCCTCATTCAGGAAAGATACAAGTTTTCAAAGCATAGGCTTAATGTTTTTTGAATCAGGATTGAACAAATGGAACACATGGGCCTCTTGTTTCGCTTCCATGATCTCAACCTTCCCACCCCATCCGCTTTTCCGCAACTACTCGTAATACAACCAACCTCTAAACCCTCAAAGAATCCTTCTCAGCAACAAGAATAAGCACCTTGGCGTAACCCAAATCCGGAAAATTCAGATCGGCAGGCGGATCAATCCGAGGGTCGTCCCCAGCCCACTTGTCGTAGGACAAGCGAAAAACCCCACCTTCGCAGCTAATGCTCTCCCTTCCGGTGTCTCGATACCAAGAGGATCTTTGCCGTAGAAATATGGATGTATCAAAGCAATCCCTACAAGGTTAATAATGCCAAGTAGTTTTTCCCGACCATATCGCATGACCAACTAGTTGTAAGCTATGTTACCGCCGGCGCTATCTCCGGAGATAAGACACTTCGTCAAAATTGGCGCGAGAGTTAAGCCACCCTTCTTGGCCATGTCCATCAGCGCGGGAGGCAATCCATTCCAGGGCAAACCGCGAGTCGTCGTAAGCAACAGGCAGAGGGTGCTCGGGGGCTAATCTATAATCGACAGACGCGACCATAACATTAGTCTCTGCGACTGAGGTGGGAAGGAAGTTACGACGGAGAGGATTAAAGGCACTTCCAACGCAAAAGCCTCCGCCGTGGAAGTAAACTAGGAGAGGAAGTTTTTGGTTCGTATCGATATTATTCGGTGAGCAGGGTCTAGAAGAGAGACATGCTTCTTGTGAGCGGACAACATCTTTGGATCGTTGAGAGAAGGAGGCACGATGTCAGTGGCTCCTGCCAGTCTCTCTACATGACCATCTCTGTAAACGCCAAGCATGAGAGATAGGTCTAATGCTACTTCGGACGACATTTTTGAATCAAAATTAAGGACAAGGAAGACAGGTCTAATGCTTTTCTTCCAACGATTTGCAACTGCATATGAGAACAAGGATAACTTAAGAATCTAAAATTGTAGGAACTTCAATTAACCAATTACTTCTTTTCTTTTTTTTTTTTCTCAGAAAATAGGAATATTCATTAATAAAGTAACAAAATTACAAAAATGCCAAGGTAGCACACTCCTGAGAATGGACAAACCTTGCTGCATAATACAATCTTGGCCCTACCGCTGGATGCAAACCGTTAACAATAATGAGAGTTGCAGTGATAGGGGTCGTGCTAACAAATCAGGATTTGCCCAGGAGAGATTTCTCATTATCAAATTATGACAACAGTCTCAGTGTTTACTTTACAAAAAGACTCCCTACTTATAAAACTGTCTTCCCCTGAACTCAATCTCATCTCCTATATCCCCGCGACGACCACGGCTTCGTGCTGCAATGGTACTTGAGACCTTTTCTATACCAAAACAAAAGCGTATCGACAATTGGGAATCTGCTGTCGCCGGAGCAATAAATTTCTACGAAGGTATCATTTAATTTTTCGGATAATTGGCCTTATCCTATTGTCCCATTCTCCCCTCTCTCTCTCTCTCTCCATCTCTTTCCCTCTCTCTCTCTCTCTTATGTTTTTTTTTTTTAATTTTTTTATTTTAAAAGATGAAAAAACATGTGGGGTATGAAGGAGAACAAATTTTAGTTTTGAACGTGTATTCCCGAAAGATTCCTTGTTCGATACGTGAAAGCAAAGGTTAATGCATAAAACATTGATATCAAACAAATCTTCATAGTTGCTCCCTAGAAAATTTACTTGTCTGACGAGTCCACACATATTTCCTGATTTTGTAGCAACGCGGTGTAGACGCTATCTCAGTAACTTTGTTTTTTCTTTGTTTCGACATCCTAAAATAGAATACTACTCTGTCGCAAGAAGATCAAATTAGCTAAGTTCTAACGCGCGGTCGAGGAAGCGGGCTGTCCCAACATGCCTGCGCCGCGTTGGGGGCAGCCTGCAAGCTACCGCAAAGTCCCAGTGTGAGGACCGCCGGTCCCCTCACGCTCTTGCCAAGCTGGACGCCATCGCAAGCGATCAGAGAAAACATCATTATAAAAACTTGCCCAGATAGCATAGGACTAGCCTGATGGCATGTCATGTTCTGCTAGAAGCTCCCGGGAAAATCAATATAAGAACTGCGAAAGTGGAGATTCATGATACAGGCACCAAAGTGTTGTCGTCAATGACAGTGTGTACAAGCCACTAAAAGCCGCACACATACTCGAGCACCGACTACTAGGCAGCATCAATCTAAAGATAGTTTCCCTTGGTCAATTTATTATGTACACTATGTTTATGGCATTCTGCGCTGCCAATCACTCAGAATGTTGTTTTGCAGCACGGCTTCCATCCCACTCAGCTGGCCCGGAGAGTTCATTCCTAAATTATCAGATATGAATTTCCTCGAAAGTACACTTTTGCTGCAGTCAGCCAGTATATTCCCAAGGATAGGCCTGTTTACCAGCCACATATGTCGCTTCAACTAATGCAGATCCTTCAACTGCCAGGGCATCCCAGGAACTGGTGGATAACACAACAAAATCTGCAAACTTTCCAGGAGCTAGGGAACCCAATTCGTTGTCAAGAAAGCATGCACGAGCAGCTGAAATAGTATGCCTGCCATGGTCAAAGCACACACTCAGCGAGGAGGAAGAAGGGTAAATAACAGGTACAAAATCGCTCGTCAGTGCCAGCCCTTGGGTGACAAATGATTGATGACCAAATCCTTGGGATCCATGACAATTTTAAAGAACAATGCACCAAAGCGTCCAAACCTATCAAAATAAATCTGTCCTATGCTTAAAACAGATTAAGCAATCATGCAATAAAAAATTACGTAGAATCTCTAGCAACAAAAATCAAAAGTTTCTTACGCTATCAATGCTTCACTTAGTGAAAGGCACTCAGCTGGGATCCACGGATTTTCCCAGCCAGGAGGAACTCTCTTCATGGCCGTTTTGATGCTCCCTAATGGATTAATGTTTACAACCTGAAACCAAATTAGTTGTCTGAGGTTTTGCAAACTATACAGCATCAACCACTAATACTGCCTAAAAAATCGTGTTCAGCTTACAAATGCATCACTGAAAATTACACTGGTGAATACCATAAAACTTACTGGCCAGTCAGAACCCAAGGCCAACTGAGCATTGCCAGCTAGAAGCGATCGGAATAGATAAGAACCCCTCATTGCCCTATCAATCCCAAGTTTTTTTGTTGCAGAATCAGCATCATCCAACAGGTGGTCTGGCTGTAAATAGTGGCATTTAGTTATTTGATGATACAATTGCAGCCTCACTGAGAAAGCATTTTTGGGGTTTGGGAGTTGGGCATGAATAGGCTCTCATAGGCTAGGGATATTCTCATTGATGCTAGAGATATTCTCATTGATACATCAAAACCAAAAACATCTATAAAGGCTACACAAGATGAGCAAGATTGAGAGGCAGATAGAATGACATTAGGAGCAAAAGACAAAAACTGTTCTTGTGTCTTCAAACAGGCACAGATCAGAAATTTCTTTCACTAATGGACAGAGTCCTCTTGGATTTTTATTTCTTAACTCTATAAAGGAAAAGCTCAAGAGCATAGTAGCTCTGATTGAGAACCTGCACAGAAGCAAAAATCTGTTGCTCTCCAAATCGGACAGCTGTTCCAGGCAGCAAATGCTGGGCATGCTCAACCTGAAAGCATTATCTCCATCAGATGAAAAAAAATGATGCAGGAATTCTATCAACTGAAGAATAGCCCCCGTCACCATAAAATTGCTAGAGGGAAAGGAAAAGTTCATGCTTAGTTGAACATTTCAAAAAGGGGCAACAAACTTTACCCTAAATCGTCTGTCTCTCTTTCCATTTGTTGAAATAACTGATTCATACATATTGAGGACCAAATCATTTGCTCTATCACCTATTGCATGAATAGCAACCTGAAAGAGGAAAAAAAATATAGGAAAGAAGATTAGACAGCTAGATGTCACAGACTTAGACCCCAGTGTCCTTGTAACATAGAGCTGTGCAACAACAACATCACAATGTGAGAAAAGCTTGTTTCAAGATAAAGTGACCTGAAGTCCAACTTCATCTGATGCTGCAGTCATGTTGAAAAGACTTTCAAGATCCGTCACTTGCAAGCCATAATTTTGAGGTTCATCAACATATGGCTGGAACATTGAAAATTAGAATTGTTGTTTTCAAAATAAGCAGCTGAAGCTCACAAGCATAACTCCTATAACCAAAAAAGAGGTTTTCTAGAAGCAAATACATCAAATGTTAGCATTCTTGCATCTTGCATTTCTCAGTAGTAGCTGTTATTTGTTGGAAGCAATTATCAAACCATATGCTATAACAAAAAGGGAAATGCACCAACCCACGCATGAAGGGTTGCCACCATAAGTATTAGGATTGTGTGGACTACATGTTTAGGCTGTTTCAGACCATCCTCATGGTCAAAGTTCGATTTGAACATTTCCAGTTGAGCCTATGCATCAATGAGCCCAGGAGTCTTAGCTACCCCATATTGCCACATATGCTCACACATTAAGCCATCTGATGGAATACATAAAACACGTCCTCATATTGCTAAAAAGTGTCATTTAGTGAAAAGCCCTGATACATGGTGATAAGCAAGGTCCAAAACATACACCAGTCCTAGACTAGTGTATGTTACTAGCTTAACAAAATGAATAGCACTTTCTATCACATTCCATAAAAAATAAAAAACAAAAAAAAAAGGAAAGTACTTTCTAATTCTTGCTTTCATCAACATATGAGATAAGGTGACTTATATTTTATCAAATTAATAACAGATGTCTGGAGGCAGAAATAATTTTATGCTCACCTCCTGAAAGAGTGCACTATTAGAACCTAAAGATCCATCAGCAAAGCCCTTAACACCGCCCAAGTAAATCCAATTGCTAAGAGTGCGACCTGTTGTCTTAATAAGGTCCTGGATAAGTAAATGAGACCCTATAAGCAACCATAGAAACAGGGAATCAACTATAATGTGTATTGAGGTATCAAGCCAAATTAAAAGGGAACAAATATTGAAAGATCTGCATTGATAAGAACAGCCAAATGGTAAAATACTTTGGAAAATTCAAGCACTCATACTCTTAAATGTGACCATGTCTCCATGGGAAAAAATAAACAAACCCTGATCTTCATCTTCCCCGAAGAATCTGCCCACTGGTAGACATCTGTGGAAATAACAGAGAATGAAGAAATATTAATAACATATGATTTGAAAGTATTCTCACTGTCTTGCATGATTTCCATTAAGACATCTGTAAAATTAAAAAAGAAATTATTTACAGGACAATTAGATTTGCAAACTCTAGTAAAAATAATAATATTGGTGTAATGCTATATTGGTAGACACAGACTAACACATAGAAAAGTAAAAGCCGTTTTCAGGGACCATATTCATTCTGTTTTGAGAAACAAGATTTGCAAATAAATCTGGAAAGAGCAAGCAAGGGCCCATGTCTTGGAAGCAAACAAATAGATTACCTATAGTTCTCGCTAAAACAAAAGCAGTGAACAAACACTAGGTAATCATTTTGACAACCCAATAGGCATTGCTTTTGCATTACATCATGCACAACTAAAAATGATCTCTTTCAATTATGAAAAGTATGAGCTTTCATCAATTTCTTTATTGAAAGATGCATATAACATCCTTCAAAAAGACATGACCATTCCAGTTGAATTATTAGCTAGAAGGACAGATCTACATTCCTGACTTGATCAGCTATATAAGTGGCAATCCATAATGCAGGACCAAGCAAGCGATCACATCTTATGTAAAATTCAACATCCTCAACAGATTGTAACAGAAACCTGAAAGATCCTCCCAGGAATGTTCTACTGATGCCCCAGGAAAGTATCTCCCAAAATCAACCACACTTGTCACACCCCTTGTCAAGGCAAGATTGCTAGCTCTAATCAAGGCTTCCCTCCTTTCATCTACTGAAACCTCTGGTATGCAGGGGAGGATGAGTTTCATTGCAGCATCAATTAACAACCCAGTAGGTTCTGCATGATGATGGGGACAGAAATTTATTTATAAGAAAATTACAACTGAGCAAAAATGACAAGCTAAGCAGAAGAGTGACCATAGCCAAATTTGGCTCAAACTCCAAATTACTGATCCCTTTGATCTTGGCACGTATCATAAAACGAGCCAGCCTAATGATGTGAATGGAAAAGTATATCACCTTAATGGCTGGGCTTCCAAAGACACAGACAAGTAAAAATTTGCAGATCACTTGTAATATTGGGGGATTCTGTTATAAAGTGAATTTGCACGGAGAGATATTAGAGGATAGGTGATTGCAGAGAGCCAAGGCAGATCCTTTATAAATTAAAACCAACCATTACCTCCATGAGAAGATCTCATAATAGCTCCACCATTTGGATCTTCTGATAATGTATTAATGTTGGCCAATTTAAGTGCCACTGAATTTGCCAAACCCATGTGGCCATCCATCCTTGTTAACCAAACCTGTACAACAATATTAGATAAATAAAGGTCATGGAAGCAGAATATTGTTGCAGTAAAATTTTTATGAAGTTGTGATTTCATACGGGATTTTCTGTTGTGATATCATCTATCCAAGAGGCCATTGGTAATTCTCCACCCCACAGATCATTGTTCCATCCACCACCCAATACCCAGTAACCTTGTTTTAAACCTGAAAATGATAAGTTTGTGAAAACTCACGTCAAAAACAGTGTTAGCATTTCAAAATACCCAACTAAACCATCATAAATAGAATTCCCTCCTTGTTGATTCCATGAACTGATTTACCCCTCAATGACATTATGTAGATAGCGAAAAACAACATATTGTGACTACCAAGCAATTCGTGTACCCAGAAACATGATTAAGGGAAAGCTTATTTACTAGGTTTACACAATCTTTTTTACTGTTCCAAAGCCCTAACATCGACAAGGGCATATCAGGAGAATCCAAAATTAACCATAAGACATAATCAGTTTGAAATTCTGCACGAACAAATCTCTAACCTTTCCAGGAAAAGACCCTTTCTTGGGGCAAAAATGAGGAGAGAACCAAATTGGGCCCAAGAACAAGTAGAGAAATAAATTAAATAATTAATTTAACACAGCAACAAATTGAACATAATATGCCGACTCAGTGACACAAAAAGTGGTGGAAATAACATTAAGTTGTTTTCAATATCCTATTGCTGAGAAATGTCAAAGTTGTGAGCAACATTAAAATTGCTGAAAATAACATTAAAGTTGTAAAGAACTGATATAAAATGACAGATAAAAATCTTCACAAATTTATTTAAATCAACTAATGGTACAAAATGCTCAATCACAACATGGAATGCTAGCTCATCCATTTCTTAAGAAATGGAAATGAGTGTGATAATTAATATGACGGTGATGTATACCCAGAAAAGCTATCAATTCCAACTAAAATTAATCCAGAAAGGAGGGAAACACCGAAATTTTACATATCTGAAGATTTTTCCAGGAGATTAACAAGTAAGAAAAATGTGATGGCACAAACTAGTAAGTTTGGAACACGGCATGGAGATCTAAAGCCAAGCTTTAGTGTAAGAATATGAAATAGATAATCATGGTCTCTAGATAAAAAATACCTGACCCTCTCGTTATTTGAAATATGCTTTAAGGAGAATAAAGTAAAATTCTCAGGCATGTGTCCATACAAGAGATTAAATATGTAAATGCAGGACAGGTCAGCAGTCAACACTCAACATGGGATTATATCAACAGCAAAGGTTCAAAAGCATAGCAAGTCATCCACCACACAAACAGCATGTTTAGATCCATAACCTAGAATAAAATGCCATTCTAACATCAAAGAGGCATCAACATTACTTTTTACTGCTTCTTTGACCCTTCTCAGAAACTCAGCTTTCTCATTTACACCTCGCAGCTCCACACGGACCATCTATTTTGCATTGATAAAATACAAGCTCAAATTATACGGGATGTAACTAGAGAGATTGACATAAACCATACAATTAGTAACTCCACCACCAATAAAAAGAAAAAAAAAAACAAATAAATAAAGAGGAAGGAAAAAAAAAGTTTTACAGAGAATCAACCTTTTAGGAAAAATAAACAACAGTTTCTTTATGCCCTACCAGTTGTAACATGACAGAAACAAGGCCAGTGATTTGAGAAACTGTATGTTCAGACAATAAAACAGTTCACACATTATCTGTCCATGTCTATTTGAATGTTAGAAGGATTCATGTCATTCATCTAAGCTATATAGCAGGCATTGGCTTTACTCTACCCCAAGTTAAGAAGGCAATACTGCTAACACAATTACTATTAGTGACCACAATGCCAATAAGAAGGAATTCAGCTGAGTTTGATGTAGACTACTCATATCTTAGTTTTTATTTTTGGGTAGCCAAATGCTTCCCTTCAAATCTTTCTGGAGCACTCCTCCAACCAAAACAGACACCTAAATTTCAGAATTTGAGACTCAAATCTCTAGATGGCTACTTCTGCTCATCTAAGGCTTTCTCCATAAATGAGTCATCCAACCAGTTAGATCACAAAAGTGTTACAATAGTGGAGAATTTAGGGAATTATTGTCGTCACTGGTTCTGTAGGAATAGTAGTTAATAAATATCATATGAAAGTAACTTCATAGTCCACAAACAATTCACAACAATAAAAATATAAAAAGAGTCACCTAATTAACAAAACAGCACATCAATAACAAGGCACCGGTGCCAAACCTGAAGCCCACCAAATATCAAGTGCACATGGGAATCAATAAAACCTGGAACCACAACTTTTCCTTGAAGATTTAACTCCTCGGTTCCATTTCCCGCCAAATCCTGCAAATGGGTATTCATTAACTTGCATATTGGAAACAAACCCTTTACCTTAAACCTCCCAAAAACCCCTATGCACCAAACCATCCCAGAACGTGCGCACACACACACACTCTATGAAAGCAAATTAAGAAAAAAAAAATGCAACTAAGAGAGATGAAAGTATCAACCTGAATAAAGGAATAGTTGCCAACAGAGAGAATCCGGCCACCTGCCACGGCCATGGAGTCGGCCAAAGGCAGGGAAGCGTCGCTGGTGAAAATAACCCCATTCTTGATAATCAAATCAGCCTTCACTTCCCTTGATGATTTCGACGAAGCCAATTTCCACAACCCCACATTCAACCAATCTTTACACAAACAAACAGCAGGAAACGAAATCAACAAATACAATCAACCCACAAATCAAGTTTTAATCTTGGAAGTTTGCAGCACGTGAAGAGAACTAAAAAGAGTTAAAATTGTGCAGTGGGGAGCCAATTTCCATAACCCCACATTGAACCACTGTTTACACAAACAAACCACAAGAAACCAAACCAAACCAAAAAAAAAAAACACACACACACACACAACGGGAAAATAATCAAAGTTTTAATCTTGAAAGATTGCAGTACACGAAGAGAACTAAAAAGAGTTAAGAATTGTAAGTACGTTGGGGTGTGGAAGTGTTGATGAGGAAGGGAAGAGAGAGGACGGCGAGAACGAGAAAGATGGTTGCTGACACTATTACGCTCAAGTTCATTGGGGCGACCGGCCGTTCTTTCAATCAAAGTCTACAACTTTTACAGTTCTGGGACACCCGCGAATGGCCGGTGTCTTCCGTTTTTGTGTTCTGTCTAATACACACCGTGTTCTTTGACACTAAAAAGATAAGGGGGAAAGAATTTCGGAGGAGCAGCCAATCGTTGGGATTTAATGATTAGAAGATTATTTATAATATAAAAATTATAAAGTCGAATTCTCTTTATGTTATATGTTATGCGGATGTTTTTTCACAATTTTGAGAGATTTTCATTAAATATTATAGCACTTATTAAGCACTATTGTAATTAGTGTATTGTAAAGTATTATTTTTATTTTACTCTTTAATAAAAAATATATATATATATATTAGAGAAGGAAAATTGAGAAGAAAATTATTTTGAAATAAAAGAAAATGGTTTTCTTTTCACTCTGTTGGATCGCTTGGACATTGAAGTAAAGAAAATGGTTAAAATCAGTAATATTCTGTTTGGATATTTATAAAAGAAAACGTAACAAATTTTATTTGCTAAATTAGTGAGAAATGGATGGAAAAGAAAAGACCCCCAAAGAAAAAAGTCAGGACATTTTTGGATTTTTATTTTTTAAGTTAGAAGACTAAGAGTCTCCTCATGCTTTTTGTACAAATTTAGGGAGACTGATTGAAGTGAAAATCTTGGGAAAATTTTATTTCGGTTTTCGTTTATTTCTTATTTTATCTTGATATCCAAATAAAGAAACTATGTTTTATTCTCATTTTTCTTTCTATTTATTTTTTTCCTCCCTTTTCGCTTGATCTAAATACACTATTAATGTTTTATGTTTATACAAATAACTTTTCCTATCGAAAATATTACTTGAACGAGTTTATAAAATCTAGAGAAAATGTTACCTTGCTTTGTTTTATACATATATTCAATATTATATTAAAAAATTGGGAGAAAATTTCTGATTTGTAACTCTTACTTAATGTTATTTCTTCCTAATTTATCAGTTTAAAAAATACCAATATATATATATATATATATATAGTAAATAGAAAAGCATTCCCATTACATACCTCTTGACTGTAGGGATGAAATTCTGGATAAAAGATCTTTCATCATATATTTCGTAATTCTAGTGACCACTTCAATGATATTATCCGAGAATTAATTCAATTCTAATAGGTAATCCACGTTTGCTTACCCAGAAAAATCTTTAAAATGGACACAATTAATTGCTTTTGATTGTTCAAAAGTTCAATTAAATTGACTTCTTTTTTTTCTTTCTTTCTTTCTCTGAGATCTTACGATTCGTTTTATTAGGTGAGGCGAAGAGGCGACTGAGATAGAAGAAATTATTTTAAATTTGAATAACGGGGAGCTGTTCTCCTCTTTGTCTTCTTCCTCTCTTTCTTTCGTCTCCTTTTTTGGATAATTGGAAAAACTCTTAGTATCTCCTAGATTTTACAGATATTATATTTAGATGATTCAAATATCTAAACATTTTAATATGTATTATTTTATTTAAAATTTCTGAAAAGAATGAACATCAAATATGAAGACCCACCACATATAAAAGCTTTTTCTTCAAAAACTATGATTCATTACTCTTCAAAAACCTAAGCAGCACTAATTAGAGGCTCTTTCAGTCAATATATATATATATATTTAAAGATGAACCCCAAGTTATTATTTCTCAATATATGTTTAGAATTCATGCAACACAACGCAACGCGCAGAAAAATATGCATTCAATGCAGATAGTGGCAATGAAGATGACTTGCACTTGAAGAGGAAAATTACTGTGTGTAAGTTGATGGGCGCACTACTTGATCTTAGAAAACAAACATATCCTTCATTTCATTTCATTTAGAATGTAGAATGAGACTAGTTAACCTAATTTGAAACCTCATATTGATTGATCTATATACCGACATTCGCTTTTTGCTCCGCTGATATACCAACATAGGCAAAAGCCAATTAATGAGTCACTGATTCTCGTAGTTTGGTGGTAGTACAGTACAGTGGTTAAACTCTCTCAATTCTAACAATCAGCATTTAGATTTTGGTATCATACTCTTCCCAAAAAAAACCGCAGCGGGGGGGGGGCAACAACTACTGATCAAGCAATCAATTAATTGTGGAGGACATACCTCATGAAAATGAGTAACTATCAAAGTTGCAATGCGTTGCCTCTCATTAATCAAACATCGACCGGAATATCCAATATAATTTACATATAATTTGCATTCCCATTTCAACTTTTTGCCCGTCTTCAAATAAGTCCGCTTCTACTAGACCTTACCATCGCTAGTAACGTATAGCTCTGTATCCTTGTATTGAGCGGCTCCCTGCAGCGACTCAACTCGGTCCGCCAACTTGATAGCATTGGTCTTGCAGTTATCTCGACGCAATTCCTTGTCACACCCAATGAAGTTCTGGGCACTCTTGTCCACGCAGACAACAACTTCTTGCAGCAACTCAACGTTGTTCTTCGTCATGCACCGAAAGAAAACGCTGAGATTTCCAATCTTTGCTTGAATGGCATCTGTGTACTGTGCCCTCGTATATGACCCACCAGGGCTCATCGTTTGGGCAGCCAGGGCGCTCAGCAAGTCCACTCTGTTATTGAGTTCGAGGCCTTTGTCAAAGTATTGCTCTGGTGTCATTACTGTTCGGCAACTCCCATGTCCGGTCCACTCATGATTCCAAAAGCTTCTCTGCCCCGCTATATCTTCACGTGTGGCAGAGAGACTTGGCCAATTGGCCAGTACCCTTTCTTGGAGTTGGGGGTCCTTGTCAAACTGCACATGACTCACGAGACAAAAATAGTCATTACTTACGCGCACATATTTGTATACAAATGAAAGCTTTAAATTATAAATCGTGGGGCCATCGAACCAGGTATTGAGAAATCATTCCACTTAAAAATTTAAGTTTATTGGATAAAAATAATAAAGTATATATATATTAAATTTTAATACATCTTCTCGGGTAAAAAAATTAATGGAGCTCAAAGGACTGACAGAGGACAGATCCAGTATTGTTTGAACACAGGACCTATGGAATACCGTGTCGTGCATACTTACAATTGAGGTAATATTGGCCGAAGGGTCACACTGTTTAATGTCCTTGCCTTCTTCGGTCAATGGCCAAAGGCCATGGATAACAAATGTCTGCGGCAAGGGAGAGTATAAACAACTTCGACCGGAACAATAGCCATTTGGCCAATCCAAGACAAGCATTGAGTGATCATAATCAGCTTTTGAGGGTGCTGAGAGATGAAGAGAGCGATTGAACACTAAAATGGTAACACAGAGGAGAGAGAGGAAAAGCACAAGATAGCTGATCTTCATGTTGGATCTAGAGAATAGCGAAGGGATGGCTATATCCCAACCCATGCTTACATGCACCTATTTACAGTGGCCTATATGGGGTGTGTGTGCGTGCGTGTGTGTGTCTCGCAGACCTCATAGTGTACGCCATTCTATATGGTCCGCAATGGCGAGCTTCAGAGTGTGTGTGTGTGTGTCTCGCAGACCTCATAGTGTACGCCATTCTATATGCTCCACAATGGCGGGCTTCTGGATTTGTGTTAAAATATGGATGTTGGTCGGGTATGTCTTGTATCTCGTGAAGATTTGTCATTTTTTTTTTTTTGAGGTTATTCAAAGAGTGGACTCTCGCAAGGGGTGGTTTGCTGGCACTCTCGCAACATGTAATTTTCCAATCTTCACACTTGCATGTGGAATTAATGTTCCTCGTCACCTCCGAGCTGTGGTCTGTGAATCTTGTCCTGGGGCATCGTGGTTGGACAAAACAAATATATATATATGAAAACCAAATGACCAATGATAATGGCAATGGATGTGATATTACCTTACACCTAACGCAATAACACGCCCAAATTTTTTTTTTTTAGTTAAAAGATCGTCTCAGTTAAATAGACATAGAATAAAGACCAACTCATACATCATATAACCACAATCATTTATTACATATATATAATCTTTAATATAACCATAATCTTTAGTACATATTTTTTTATACCCCGAATACAGCAAAACCTGAAAACTTCGGTATACCCCCCCCCATAAAAGGAAATAAAAAATTTCTACTTTAGTTTTTTTTTTTTTAATAAATATAACTCATTCATGATCCTATTTTGACTCATTCACAAATCAACATTGTTCAGTAATATACCATTACATAGAAAGTAGAAGTAACATACCATTACGTAGACAACAGAAATACAAAGTTCAAAACACAGTAGTTTTATGTGCATTCGAAATAGGGTTCTTCGGCGGTCCCTGGTATCTTTTATTATTATTATTATTATTATTATTGTTTTCATGTTTCCGAATATTAGCCGAAAGAAAAGGGTAAACACAAAAGGTGGATGATATTTATTGAGAAAGGGGGCAATAAGGAGACCACCGAAATGGGAAGTCCCAGAAAATGCTCCGTGCTACTCTCTGTCTACAACTATTGAATCTTCTATCAATTGTCTCAAGCCACGTGAAGTTTATGTCCTTGACCAACCGCACCGACTACATGTCACTAAGTAAATACATGGGGAATGAGACAAGAACAAAGAAGAGAGGATCTACAATTGAGGCATTTGAATTGACAAATTCCGGGAGAAACTACATATCTTTTACCTTGCCGCTTAATGGCGAACAGGACTGAGGTTAGATCAACAGCTCCTATGATGAATGAACCGCACGAGTGGGGGAAAATGTGCGGCTCAAAAAGAAGCAAGGATTTCTCTATACCGCAACTACTCAAAGGGAGAGGCTACCTGGACACCTACTTTCCCATCTACAGAATAAAGTCCAGGAGACTATAGCTATGTACAAATTAGGAAAAAAAATAATGGCAGACCACCGGAATGCCAACCCAATAGATCTCTGTTGCACACACAAAAAGCTCCATTAAGACATAAGATTATGATCCTTTCGGAGCAGGGGTCCTCTACCGATTGCCCCCAGGACGAGTTCTTGAGAAGTACTTTGCGGTGAAATTCTCTGCCACCTCGGGGTACTTTCCCTTGATATAATTCTCTAGACATTTTCGATAAGAGAAGTCCTGTTTGCTACCATCGGTTGAAACAATGTAAAAGCACCTGCTCTCCTGGAAGCTGCTGTGCCTGCTAACCTATTCACATCATGACACATGGTTTATTACAAGAGAAATACAAAGGTAAATTCCTAAGTTTGGAGCACAATATCCCAAGTCCCCCCCTAAAAGATAATAGTCATCATCATCTTTTGCCTCTAATCCACAACCCATATCAATTAGTAGAGTTCCAGCACATTTGCCCAAGCAAATTTAGTTGGAGCAGGACAAAACCATCGATGCTGATTAGCTATGGAGCATGGCATCCAGAAATTATAAGCAGACTTCATTTTTGGAGTGAAACCACTCATAATCAATTCACCACTCAAGAATAGATGCCATGTTTACTTCATATGAAAGTCCACATCATATTTTAGTCATTTATGTTTGTTAAATGGCTTACATTTTTTAATACATTTAGCACACGTGCAAAGTCTAAGTACAAAATTTAAACAAAATAATAGAAGGCGAGCATACGTACTGTCACGTGACCAATTCCAGAACCCATTTTTAATACATTTAGCACACGTGCAAAGTCTAAGTACAAAATTTAAACAAAATAATAGAAGGCGAGCATACGTACTGTCACGTGACCAATTCCAGAACCCATCTTCACTGCCTTGTCAGGATGGTGGGTAAAGACATTGTCAAGGACATACAATTGATCATCAGCTGACAGTGGATCCCCATCATTATACCTTCAAGAAGAGAATCTTTGTCAGGAAATTTAGAACTGCAAATATATGCAGCAAAAGCCACAAAAACACCATACATCTTATCCATCGAGTGCTGCCATAAAGTAAATTTCTCCAGCATGCTGGAATTGTGTTGCACCAAGTGATCACTAGCTCGCATATAAAAATTCACACAGATAGAAAATAGGAATGTACCCAGACTGATGCATGATTCTCCTGATTGACTGCATCATATGTTCAACATCAGAGAGAATGGCCTGCTCTTCAGAAGTAAACATGTCCAGCCGCTGCCTAGTCATTGTGTACAATCCACTGGCCCAAGGTTCATCATTGCCAATCCCTGGTGATTTAATAGGGTGGCTTTTCCTGCTTTTAAAATCTCCACTCCTCGGTGCCCAGCCCCCCTTGGATCTCGAGGAAGCACCCCGGGGTGTTGAGGCAGCCCAAGGTGAGCTTGATTGATCCTGAGAGGTCCTGCTGTCCCAGGCAGATGGCTGTATCCATTGGTTCTGAGGAGCGACTTCATCATTACTTGATCTTGGGATGGCTTCCCTTGCCTGTTTTTTTGCCCCCCAATTAGACCAGGTATCTGAGGTAGATGTCAGTTCCTCATTTGCAGGTTTTTCAGCATCTCTGCCCTTGCTCCCCCAGCCACTAGCAGCATTCCTACCACTGAGTTTCGAGAAATCGTCCTCAACTGTTTGAGAGAGAAATACAGGGGGTTATGCAATGTTTTGGAGAGGAGAGAGATTAACAAATGCATTTTTTTCCTATGAGTATTTTAACCTAGAAAGTGTGGTGCCTTTGACATACATGTGATTCCTAGATCCTGCTGGAGTGATTCTAGCAGCTTTACCTGTGTGATGCTGGTAATTCTTCTATGCTATTAGTATGACACAAGTAGTTCCTTCCAATTTCCATTGATCATCTAAATTTCTTTAATATCCTCAGATCTCAATTCAATTGTTTAATCCTAATGTCTCAATTTTCCAAAAGCTAATGAACCCTAAAACCAATAATAAATTTTCCATTCTAGCTATCCTACATCATTACCCTTCCTCCCCCAATCCAGCACAATAAACTAAAATACTACATATGCTAAGATCCCTTCCAAGAAAGTCACAAATATGCAAGTAGTGCTTAATTTACTGTTTTAAGTTCAAATTACAAGGTAATGGAAAACTACTTAAAAGATAAATAAACAATATTATAAATTAAAAAGGAGTTCAAATTTCATTGCAAAATCTAAAAGAAAAGAGCATTCTAACCTCTGCACTTGGAGGAATCCTCCTCGGCTTTTTCTGAGATTCCATCTCTTGCTTCAGCAATTTGTTCTCCCCAGTTAGTCCAAGCATAAGAGTTCTGCCCAGCTTTCTTTGCTCCCAATTCAGATGCCTCATTCCCCTGAGCAGTACCAACATTCAACTTTTCTGCTTCTTTACCCTTGCTTCCCCAGTCAGTACCAGCACCCCAGGAAATAGATTTTGGCCCTGCTTTCTTTTTTGCCCACTCAGTAGCCTCATTCCCCCAGGCAGCACCAGCATTTGACTTTTCTGCTTCTTTACCCTTGCTACCCCAGTCAGCACTGGCTCCCCAAGCATCTGACTTCTGCTCAACTCTCCTCGTTCCCCACTCTGTTGCCCGGTTCCCCCAGGCAACACCAGCATTCGACTTTTCCGCTCCTTTATCCTTGCTTCCCCAGCCAGCACCAGCACCCCAAGTATCTGACTTCGGCTCAACTCTCTTCACTCCCCAATCTGTTGCCTTATTCCCCCAGTCAGCACCAGCACTCCAAGTATCAGACTTTGGCTCAGCTTTCTTTGATCCCCAGTCAGATGCCTCATTCCTCCAGGCAGGATCAATGTTCAACTTTTCTACTTCTTTACCTTTTCTTCCCCAGTCAGCATCAGACACTGGCTCTGCTTTCTTGGCTCCCCACTCGGTAGCCCTATTCCACAATGCAGGACCATCATTCCCCTTTTCTGTCTCTTTACCCTTGCTTCCCCAGTCAGCACCAGCATTCCATTTACTGGACCTTGCAAATTCCTCTTCCTCTTCTGCTTTGTCTTTTCCCCAACTAGACCATGTGTTTGGCTGTGAAGCCTTTTCCCAACTAGACTTGGCAGGTTCATCATTGGAGAAATTCTGAAGTTCAATGCTATCTTCAAAGATAGGCTTTTCTGAATCAGGGTTGTGCTCTGGAGACAGGTTCCAATCATCCTCAAGCATGAGGTCATCAACTTCGCCGCCTAAACAAGCAGTATTTGACTCTCCATCTGTGGCAGTTTTCACCATGTTCAAGAAGTGATATACATCTATGCTACCTTCTTGATCAAAAGAAGCCTGCAAAAGAAAGCTGGCAGTGTTGAAATTTTTGTAGTGTGCAAACATTTCTACAAGCTGCATCATGGTTCAGCTCTTAGAGATGTTCAATACTTTCAAGGGACTGGCTCATTCAGAAAATTAGTGTCATTGACATTTTCAATTCATCCAAAAAAGTTATTTCATTTTTTCATTAAACAAATTAACATTCAAAGAGAAGGTTTATCATTTGAAGGAAAACCTGCATCTTTGTATCCCACAGGACATCAAAGCGTGATCCTGTACCAACTGCCACATGTTTGCCCCAAGAACAAGCTGCAACTGTGCTTTGCAAGGAATCAACGTGACATTTCTCTGCAGCCCTCTCAAAACATCTCTTGGGTGTCTATGAACACATACAAGGGAGTCTCACTAGCAGATTGATAGAGATTAACTTTCAGTGTTTTCAAGCAAAATGAGTACTTACAAAAAGTGTTGCCTCAGTAAATGGCACTTGAATATCCAAAGAGTGAGACAATGCTTTGTAACCACCAGAATTGAAGCCAATTAAATCTCCTATGCATGTCATGCTGTTTCCCAAAAGAATGAGATGCTCCTTGAGGACACCTTTTGCTACCATTGTCACTGATGTAGAGAGCCGCTGCATGAGTGACGAGAAAGCAAGCTCCTAGTTAGGCCTAATAGGAATGAAACCTCAAGGAGAGATAATAAAATTAGGAAAATTATGCATACTGTAACCCAAGATTAAATTATATTTATTAATGGAGGACGATGCACCAAATACGGAAAAAGGCAAATAAATTACCTGCACTGCTTGTTCAAAAGCACAAGAAATCCCCAGCATTTCCTGAACTTGTTTAATTGCATAAGGAATTGAACGTCTGGTATCAATCAAATGAAAAACAGGGAGGCAAGCATCAAGTACAGTTCTCCATGCATCACCACTTTGTTTAACTGCTGATTTTTCAACTATAATATGTAAAGCCAATTCCCCTTTCTCATGTGACCATGGTGTTGTGTCTGGGCTAACCCATATTATATTGGATGATGAAATTCGAGGGTCACCTGTCCATTAGATAGCTATACAAACTTAGCAAAAAGCATCATATATCCCACTGCCAACAGATGTATTGAAGGGAAAGTAAACAGAGACAAGTCATCTCGTTAAAAGCTAACTAGAGCAAAATACAAAATAACAGAACAAAGGAACAGGAAAGGAAAATGAAAATGCCCAGATAAAACAGTCAAGCAAAACTTAAACAAAGCTAGAATATCAACCAGAAAAATACTAATCCTTAGGGGCAGGACCAAAATGAGGAGCATTTAGATTGTTATCATCACTACTTAGAAACAAAGAAAAACTTGTGTTTCATTCATATTAATTAGTACTTCATTGCACCAAAGGACTCAATGGATATGAATGTGATGGACTCATATCATCATAGTACATAAAACAACAGAATTGCATTCAGAAAGGAAAGCAATGGAAGGGAACAACATCTCTGTCAGATTGATTTCACAAGTTAACCAGAGATAGGTAAGTTGAAGCCGATTTTTTAACAAGATTGTTGTTTTAATGCAATATGTAAAGACGTCCTCTATTTGAAGAACCATCTTGATATGCCATTGCCATATAATATATAAACAGTTCATACTCGGCCCCCGCACCCCCCGGGGGGGGTTGAAGAAAACACTCAAGCAGATATCATGTTGCTAGAAAATTAGTCAAATCCATGCGAAAGAACTTTAACCATCATCAAATGAGACACAACAGAGAAGGCTTGCATATGCAAGCATCAATTGTTCCTTTGGTTACTGATATTATGCGATTACATAGAGCAGGCAAGCATACCTACTAACTTGGAATATTAAAATCCAGTGCTATTGGTTTTCATTTTGCATTACATTACAGGTTATGATGTTAGTTTATTCTCCAAAAATAATGACAATCACATCCACATTATGTTCTCCAAAAAGGGAAAAAGAAAGTAATGGATCCAATATAACAAGCTGATATTTATTCTAGAATATCTCCTCTTATCCAGAGTAGAATCAAAATAAACAATCAGCTAAGGAGATACCAATGAGAACAAATTAGTTAAGGACAAGTTAACAACCCTCTTCCCCCCCCCAAAGAAAAAACCCAAAGACATGCAGCTATACATGGAAGGGCAAAGCAAAGGCAAGATATGTGACAAACAAATATCATTAAATGCAAAACAACTATCTAGACTTGTACCTTTAATGATAGTTTCAAACAAAACTGGGCAAATCACATCAGCAAAAATATCAGACAGGTTCTCCAGTGGAATATAAGCATTGTCTTGGTAAAAGAACATCAAGCATGGCAATTTATCCACAGCATGGTGATCAAAAGAGCAGCATTCACTGCAAAAAAGGAAGCACAAATCATGAATGCAACAAATAGAGACAAAGGAAGGTGTTGTGAGAAGCAAATTCAGCAAACTTCAAAAAGGATTCCAAAAGAAAGAGCTGCATGATTGTCACATTAGACAGCAGAAGAGAATACAGACAAAGGCATACATGACATGAGGCATATCCAACAGCTTAATAGACAGATTCCAATCTAAAATAGGAACAGAAGCTCAAGATGCCACCAATAATTGCCCAGAAGATCCTGAAAGAACAACTGTGAAAGTCAGTGCAGTTGAAGTTACCTGACCCTCTCATCAGGTTTTAGGTTTTATGGTTATCAGGATATTTTGGGTTTCAGGTTTTCAGGCCCGCATCACCTTGTATTCTTATTACCGGACTTGGATCCTTACAAGTTGGATTCCTCAGGTGATTTCAGTGAGTTTCAGTTTAACACTTGAATTAGCTTTGGCCACCCAAGCCAGCTAGGAAATCAAGTTTACCCTGAATTGTTAAAGACTATATTGCAATAAACTCCAAAAAAAAAAACCCAATCAATGGAAAATAAAGGAAATATAATACAAAATGCAACACGCCTAAAAACCAAAAGACTACCCACTTCAAAAAGTAGGACCAGTCCTAATTGAGAAAACTGTTTTAATTTTTTTGGGGATTATGTTAGAGGAATTTAATTGAGAACAATTTTGCAAGAGAAATAACTGAAGAAAAGAAGAGAGCAAAACAAATAGAAGAGTGATTCAGAAATAGAACTTTATTCTAATAGATAGATCAAGCATACAGAAACAGAAAATAGAACAGAGACAATCATTTCACTGAGCCTCTCCCTGATCCTTACATTACATGGTTCCCAAGTAACACAATCTTTTCCAGAATGGAGGAAAGAGTAAAAGGAGTATTTCTCAGGACTATGCCTTTCATGGTTATCATTCAAGATGGATTATCATGGTCTCTTAAAAGTTAATTCGAACAAGGAACTTCAACCAATAAAAAAAAATGCATCAATGACCATAAAATTAAAAATGAAAACACTAACCTGATAGCCAATTTTGTCCTCTTAAAATAGTAGCCAATTTTTTTCTTCTTCCAGAGCAATTTAACAGCATCTTCACATTTCTGAAGTATCAACTGCATGCTCACATCCAGATCTTGCAACTTGAGCTGTTTTAAAAATATCGAATTAGTGCAGGGAATGATTTGCCACTCTCTTGTAAAGAAAGGATTCTATTTAAACAAAAGGAAAATAAAGTAAAACAAGATTAATCCCACAATTGCTTTCTTTTAGAAAACAAAGATAGTACCTTTTGCAGGTGAATGTGCCCAACAAGTCCTGAAGCAATTTCAGAATGTTCCTCCATATTATGCTGCCTCCTGTATCTGAACAAAAATCCATCAGAACATGCTATGATACACAAGCCATCGAATTGCAAATAAGAAGTTGACAGTAGCATAAAGTCCAACAAACAAAAGAAACTACATAATTATGCAAACTGCAAAA
The DNA here is from genome assembly GCA_019804595.1 of Bruguiera parviflora. Classification (NCBI taxonomy): domain Eukaryota; kingdom Viridiplantae; phylum Streptophyta; class Magnoliopsida; order Malpighiales; family Rhizophoraceae; genus Bruguiera; species Bruguiera parviflora. The sequence continues at coordinate 249,103 of CM034054.1, read as the reverse complement.
GAAGATTGTATGGCTACAAAAACAAAGCAAAAGATATATTGAAAGATATGCCTGCCACATGAAAAGGAATATAAATTAATCTTTCCAAGGTTAACAATATCTTCAGAATAAAGCTCTTACCATTAAACAGAGGGCATCAATAACATCAATAGAGAAGAATTGAACTAACAAAATGCTGGACTATCTCTAATCATGGATTCAAAGAGAACTAAAGTAATGTTGACAAGTGCTGCACATCATAGGCAATGACAGAACCTTCTAACAAAAATCGTGGACCATTACTAAATAGGAGATGAGTTGAGTAAAAAGAAATGAAGAGCTCAGAAAGGATTTTGTCACACAATGGATACATTCTTGTTTTTTAAATGAGAGACATTCTTAAAATAAAGAGCAGAAACCACATCAGAGATATTATAAAAGCCAAAGCTTACTCAATCATAAAACACTTGGCGACATCTTTAAGTGTAACTTTCTCCAATTGCTTCTTCACCAAATATGCCCCTTTTTCTTTGCAATACTTTCTTCCACAATCACAATCATTCAAATATACTATAACACGGCGATCATTTGAGTCATTCTTAAAAGAGGCTTTGCAAAGAAGTATCTCCTGGAAACAAATAAAGAAAAAATTTAAGCACAGCATAATGAAAGGCACCTTGTAAATACTACGCAATACAATTAATGCTAACTGGTTTAAAAATAAAAACTTTGTTTGAACAGGAAAATGACCACCTTCATCAACTCCCATGAAGAATTGCTACTGGGAGTAGATTCAAGAACGGCCTTATATGCAGGATTGGACATGGCTGTGGCAGCCAGGACGCCCACAGGCTCCCCAGCAGGAAAGAAATCCTGTGACCTAGTCCCAGCATTCACCATATACTCAAACTGGATGACAGAATTGCTGCAAGAGTTTCTCACTGTACCATCATAACAGATGACAACATCACGGAGGATCGCCATTAAGTTTTTGAACAAGGTTCCAGGTTCAGACAATCCTCTTGATGAGCGGACAATCACTTCTCTGCTAGAGATTGAATGGACCATCTCTTCATAAGGATCTAACCCATGGAGAAAACAGCTATCAACCAATCCATACTGGAGGGATGGATGGTCAGCTTTATTCACAGGATATTTGCTCTCAAAAAGACTGGCCATGTCATCAACCAGTACCTTGGAATACAACTTCCCCCTATCTGATATCTGTAAGCCCAAGAACCCCATTTGCTGGACTACCTTAGCGATAGCTGAATCACTTTTGGCATCGATTAAATCACCCAACACAGCCGATTTTAAAACAAAGTTGGCCACTGTTTTTCTGACTAAATGGATGTGATCATCTAATTGCACTTTCATCACTTCATTGTAGGTAGACCTCAAGTTACACAGCAAGGGAGAAATAGCCTTAAGTTGTTCTTGTATAACTTTCCTAGATGTTCTAGGCAGGTAGAAGTCTTCCAAACCCACACTAAAACCTCTAGTGAAGAGACTTTCCATCAACAAAGGCTGTACAAAGTTGAAGAATTGAAGAACTGATTCAGGACCACTCTCAAAGAATATTGAGGTGACAACTTCATTAATCATGGATTGAAGCACATCCCTATGAAAATCAAATTCCAGTATCTCTCCTTTATTAATCAAGTACCTATCCCCAAAGCAGTGGAAGCAAGAAGGCAGAGCATTCTGTATAATTTGCAAAGCAGTCCAATGTGGACCTGATTGCTTGACTTTTAATAAAGCAGGTGGTGGCAAAGAAAATGAGACAAATGTAGCCAATTGCTGGGCAGCTGCTTTGTCAAACAAACATGTCTTTAACATTTTCTTCAATGAAAGAAGAGAATCTGTTGTCAGTTGGAGATTCAGATTGCCACTGTGAGAGCTAAGCAGCTGTTTCTCTATTGAAAAGAGCTCCATGACCTCTGCTTTGGCAGCAAGTGACTGGGGATAGAAAAGATGAATGCAATCTCCATCAAAGTCAGCACTTAAAGGTCCGCAAATCAATGGGTTTATCTTCACAGTGTGATCCTCATGGACATACACTGACAGTGCTTGCAGAGAGTGCTTGTGGGTTGTGGGTGGCCGGTTAATGAAGACAGTGTCTCCATCCATAATTCGGCGATGTACCACTTGCCCTGGTCGGAGATACGTGTGCCCCTTCGAGCCCTCCCTAAGTGAAAATGTTGAGGAACCATCCCTATAAGTCAAGCACATTTTCTCATCCACAAGTTTTTGCAGGTGCTCAATGTTATGCTTGTTGACCCTCTCCTCAAAGGTGATTCTTTGAGCAATTTCATAAGGTACACCAATTTCGCTCACTCGCTTATATGCGTCACCAGTAATCACAGTACGAGAGGAGAATCCAGAACCCTTTCTAATGAACAGCGTTCTCATCTTTTCCAACCAAGCTTTTGTCGATGATTCATTGTTCTCTTTACTAATGCCAAAATGTGCACCTACATCATGAGCTGCTTTTCCAGTGCCCCTAACCTGAAGATATTGCCCCACTGCTGACTGCAAGTCCATGGCTTCAACTTCATGAGATTCAAAGTTTGGTTCACCAGATCTGGAGCTTCTGATGATCTCTACTTGCTTAAGAACTCTTTTCAGAATGGATATAGAAAGATCCTGGGAAACAACAAGAAAACAAAAATTATCATGACATCAAGTTTACAGATCAAATAACTGCAAAAGACAACCAGATTAGCTCTTGATAGGCTTACCGAAGACATGACACTAACACCATCTGAAATGTCTGGCATGGACAAACAATTTGGAGGGACAGGTAAATATTGCAAAACATAACCATCTTGTGGAAAATATCCTTTCCGAGCTAGCTTTTTCCTAGTCTCTTGAGGAATTCTCTTTAACATTTCCATAACCTGTCATAAATTATAGCCCAATGACAACCAAGCAGACAAAAGGACAAGATAGAGTTAAAAAGGAAAAAAGAACAGCTGAATTACAAAACATTCCCCATTCCATCCAAATGAACACGGAAATGTTACAGTCAACAAAAAGGGGAAACAGGATATGTGCCGAAATCTAAGTAACTGTACAAATACAAGGCATTGAAACAGTTGAAATGTGTCAAATGCTGAAATCTAAGTAGCAATAGGATTCAATCTAGAGTTCAGGTCAAACACAAAATTTGTCCACCAATGCAAATGAAACCGAAAGACAAGTAGATTTAACAACACAATAACATTAACAAGGTCTACATTCTTATCAAAAGAATGAATAAACATAATGTGATAACAAGAGTAAATCAATGCAAACCAACAGAGAACTGGAAACAAACCTCACAAGGAAGCAACATCCGGGTAGTACCATAGCCATAGCGGAAACCATATCTTTCTAAAAAGTTCCAGATACCTTCTTTCGAACCTTGCTTACTTGTTACCTTTAATTGCAAGAAACAAGTACCATTGGTTGTAAACTCTTTAATGGAAACCGGTGAAGCCTCCTACAAAAACAAAAACAGAACGTGAAGACAGATCCAACATAAAGCATTCATTGGTTATGAAACTGCGAAACATTTCAATTTAAGAACTCCTACAAATACTTGCTACACTGAGTCCAAGAGCAAGTATCAAAATAATAAAAAGAAGATTTTCAGGAAAAAAAAAAAGGAAAAGAATTTAGTTCTAAAAGAGCTAGACATTACTGAGGACACAAGGATATCAGAAGACAGTGTTCAGAGACTAGAACTGTCCTCAAACTTTTCTCCTTTGAGAAGTAAAATTTTTGTTTGAAACCCAGGTAGTAGAGATCCTATACTTGGCATATTTTTGAATAATATGCAATTAAATAACCTTTACAAGTCTAACAGGGAGAAATTGATTTGTAAGAGACAGAAAACAGGCAGTACAAAGACAAAACAGTCTTCAAAAAGAACTATAAATAGAATGCCCGAAAGCATGAGATTTATAGAGTTAGAAATCACTGAATACAGTGTAGCAGAAGAATTTAAAGGCAATAAATGCTTCTTGTGCTTACCTCACAACATGAAAGCAATCGATCAGCTACACCATGGCTACTCTTCCTCTGAAACTGAAAATTATGAAATAGCAAGTTCAAGTCCATAGACATAACCTCAAGCATAATGGCATATAGAATTCAAATGGTATGTTCCACATAGTAATACCATACCAGACTATAGCTCTGAGAATACCCATTAGTCTCTCTCTTTTTTTTTTAATCATTAGAATAGCCTTGATTTACATTTCTTCATCATTCATGCTATTCCTTTTTCTTGTATTTTCTTTTTCATTGCCATTCTTTACACTTCAATTTACAAGAAATCTCATGTATAAGCATCTCTCCAATTGATGCGCTATTTGCATTTTCTATCCCTTTGGTTATTTTTCAATTACTTGCTACCCATCGGCCCTAAATGACTCACCTTATGATTTTCCTTTTAAATTCAGTTAAGAAAGGCCTCATGAAACAGTAAACACCAACATTATAAAGTGGTATTCCAAATTCATATCAGAAAGATTAGGGAGGATAATGGAAGATAGAAGGATGTTCACCCAGAAACACCTTGTTTCTCTTCAGATTTAAGCACTTTAAACACAGCAAGCTCAACATTCGCTTCAACTCACTAACATGGCTAGGATGATAAATTGGTACTGGCAACTCAATGTATCCAAAATGACCTGAAGGGCAAGATTAGACAAGAATTTCAACTCACTTTTCTGATTTATGCATGACAGGTCACATTATGGTTGTTACACACAACCATGAATCCAACAAAGGAAGAACACATTTACACACCTTCACATTCACCAGGTTCAGAAGTGCCACAAGATTCACATTTACCAAATTCAAGAGGCAAACCAAGGAAGGGATTCATGAGCTGAGTAGAGTGGCTAACAGAGCATTCATTGATAGATGCTGTGCACTGTTGAACCAAAAAAAAAGAACAGAAAATGCATCATAATAACAATTATTTTCAACAGTCAAAAACTGCTAACTGAAAAGACAGCAGAAATACATCAATATATCGAATTTGACAATCAGTATTGAAACTTGAACAATGCCACTTTATCAAATGATTTAGTGTTAACCCCATTAAGGAAGGAAAAAAGAAAAATAAAAAGAGAAAGAGGAACAACTGAATCCCTAAAATAACCTCTAATATAATATAAGAGTAACTCCTCCCCCCCCCACCTTTCCCTGTACGTGTACTTCCGAATATAAACAAAATATTGAAGTCCTAGCAATACAGAAAGACTGAAAGGAACTAACACAAACAGTATATGACAGTAGCAAAAGATATGAGAAAACAAGAGAAATGGTGCTGTACTTACTATTTCCTTGGGAACAGCCAAACCAAATTTAATTCCGATTATCTCTCCCTCAAATATGGTGTTTGTGGCCATTTTTTGCTCCATTTTCTAATCATAAGCTATGGTCATGCTGTGGACAAAACAATGAACAACAAGCAAAACAAACACTAAATTGTGAGAAGACATTCTTCAAAAAACACAAAGGAAAGAAAGGTACAATCCACACAGCAACCGATATAATGATATTGCCAACATCAATGGACATGCAAGCTACTGACTCAAAAGGAAAAGAAAAGGAGAAGGAAGAAACACTATGCTGTCAATCTCAACTGATCTGTTGCCAAAGAATCAGGAAAAGCAATTGTATTTAAAAGAAATGATAATAAAAAACACAAACACACACACACACACAATCCCCAGAATTTAAACCCCAAATATTTCTCAAGAAAAGGTTACCAAGAGCATAATGAAAAAGAATTTAACCAACCAAACCAAAACCCACATCCAATGCAAACAGTTATACCAGGAAAAGGAGAGGGACTCGACTATCTGTTGGGATAAGGTTACAGAGACTATAATGAAGGAAGATTTAACTCATTGAAGTAAGACCCACATCCAATGCAAACAGGCAGAAATAAATAGAAGCTCTTGACATGATCAGTAAATACAGGGTAACAAAAGAAGATAGAGAAAACAGAAGGAAATGCACACACACACACACACACACACACAGACAAATGGAAACACAAACTCGCATAAAAACAAGTCCACATATCAGATATACGTTTGAGAAACCAAGGGCAGTGAAAGATTTCCCGCTTTTTGCAAGGAAAATTGAGTGGAAAAAGCATCATCAATGACAAAGATACTGAGAACAAAAATCCCCTTTTTTTGTTGGGCACAAAACATGCACAAAGGAACTACCAAGAATCGAAAGATTAAAACACTAACATATCAACCCATGTAATGAGAACAGAAAAAAGAGGAAAGATTGTTCCTTTTGTTTTCAAGTTTCAGACTCTCAACTTTCTCTACCACAAAACACAAAGTGACCCAAAAAAAAATGCAAACCCTCAAGATAATCAAAGCAAAACAAAGAAACAAAATAATAATAATAATAAACAACCCAAATGCATGAGAATTAACACAAAGGAACCCTTAACTCCAGACACAAAGCAAGAAAACCAAGCCAGTGAAATAAAGAGAAAAGAATTAGAAAAGTATACAAGCAGTCTCTTGAAACCCAAAACAGAGATATATATATATATAAACTCTAAAAAAACAGAAACAAGTACATGGAAAGGCAATCCCAGAGGCCATTTTCACAACTTTACCTCAATTTTTTTCCTTTTCCCTCACTTTCTTGGCTGCCAAACACAAAGAACCTAAAATGCAAGCAGAAAGAAGCAAACCCAGAAGAAAAGTTGGTGTCTTTCAGGGCTTTGACGGCTGGTTTTGATCAATAAATACCCTAAAAACAAGACCCCAGAAGGAAAAAACAAAGAATCAAACAAATGGGTATTGCAAGTATGGAAAGAATGAAGAAGAGAAAAGAACTTTAAACACGCTCAGGTTCAAAGGGACCAAAAAATGAATGAAGAGCAAGGAGGGAGCAAATGGGTCTTTTTGTACTGTACCAGGGAGCATTCAAAAGGGTCAATCTGAAGTGGAAAACTCATGCAAAGCGCTCTCTCACTCGCCCTTGAATTGCCTCTCTCGTTTTCTATTTTTCAAATTTGTGAGTGAACCATGACTCGAAATATAGAAATATACAAAATACCCAATTTTATACATTTTTGTCAATTCAGATTATTGGGTTATTAACTTTTAAATCAAAAAAAAAAAAGATATCAATAAATGAAGAGTACTTTGCACTCTGTTTGGATTTTGAAGTGAGGGGTGAAAAAATATGTAAAAAATAATTAAAAATAAAAATAATTTTTACTTGACTATTTGAATAAATTAAATATAAATAACAAATGTTCTGAAAGCATACTTTTTTTATTTTAATATTGTAGGAATGTAAAATGAAAAAATATATATATCATGGATAAAAAAATTAATATTTAAATTATTATATATAATTTAGTGGTGAGTAAATATAAAATTTAAATTAGATCTAAATTGAAGTCAAATTTTTTCTTTATTTTGCTAAAACAAAAAATTTAATAATTATAAAATAGCACTTATCTCTTAAGTAAAAAATAAACAAAATAAAATAGATGATGTGATAATTTTATAGATTTTTATTCAATTCTATTAGTGTGTTTGGATTAGATTTGAGGAAGAGTTTTAAAAAATTATAAAAAAATGTGGAAAAAAAAGTTTTAATAAAGAATAATTTTTTAATTAATTATTTAGATGTGTGTTAAAAATAAATGAGAAAGAAAATAAATATAAAATATAATTATATTGTTTGATTACAACGAGAAAATAAAAAGTAAAAAAATATATTTATAAAATAATATTTATATTTCTTGTAAATAAATAAGTAATAATGTTTTATAAAAATAAATTTTAATAATAATATAATAATTTTTCGAAAAACCTACTCTAAATAATTTGGAGGTTGTTTTTTTTTTTCTTTGTTTTCTCACATTTTTCACGAGAAAATTTCAATATGGAATTCACACTCAATTTTCTTATCCCTTTTTCATTAATTTCTCTTTTATTTATAATTAAACACAATCACATTCTTTTTAAACTCAATTTTCTTTTCAACCATTTTTTTCTCGCCTCTTTCTAATAACCAAACATAATGTTTGTATTTCTACTTTTTCATATTTTTTCATCAAATTAACTTTTGGTTTTATTTTTGTGCACTGTTTTCTTTCCTTATTTCTCTTGATAAAAAAAAAGAAATATTCTTTTTAATGATTTTTTTCTTTTTCGTTATTTCGTATCCAAAATTTTCAATAAAAAAATAATCCAAACACATTATTAAAAAAAATAGATACATTAAAATAAAAAATTACCAAGGGCCAAAAAATTAGCGTGACCAGTGGTGTGAGAGAGAGAGAGAGCGGTCAAAAAGTTGTGAGATAAGAATGATCAACTGAGAACACCTAACACCAGAAGTTTAAGTGCCCAACACCTAACACCTAACAACTGATAATATATTTATAAATTTATATTTATATTTTAATTTAAAATTTTTAAATATTAAATTCGTGTGTATTTTTACTTATATATTTTTTATTTTTATTGTGAAATTTTATTAATCATACGATTTGCATTTAAAATTTTAATATTATTTTGTATGTGACCATCGCGGATGAATCTATGGGGTGCATTGTAATTTTAATATTATTTGCATTGTAATTTTAATAATCTATGGGGTGCATTGTAATTTTAATATTATTTCAATGAAACATTTTTCAACTTTTCATATACGATTTTTTTTTATTTTTTATTTTTTTGGTTAACACCCAGGAAAGAACTATTGGCAGATTTGATCCGTGGACGAACGAACGTGATCTTTCGGTGTGGACGGTAGAGATTTTAATGGTGAAATTCTTGGCGGACGACATTTTCAGTGCCTTGAATTCCTCTGTTGGTTGGTGGAATTTTTCAATGAAGTGTATTAATCGACGAGTGTTTTTGCTAGCTTCCCGAAACACCCCAAAAAAATTAAAATAATAATAATAATTATTATTATTATTATCATCTTCATAGCTTGAATGCTACATTTATTTGCAATGGACGCTGTTACAAGTGGTCGAGGCTCTTTTAAAAAAAAAAATTATTTTTTAATTTTAAGTAAATATAGTATTTTTACAGTTATGATAAAAAAAATTATATTAAATTTATATTTTACAATAAATTGGGTAAAAATCACTGACTATTCACAAAATTGTCTAATATAACGAATTATATGGTATCCATTTAAGATCACTAATCACTCACACAATTATATTAAATTATCCGGGGAGTTTAATTATATTCAATATTTCGACAAGAATTCGAGGCTATGACCACGCAATTAAGACTTTTAATTTTGCGGCCAACCAATAAACTTTATTTCCCATTAATATATATGGCCATTACTCTTTTACATATATATAATAATTTATAATTTTGTTTTTTTTTAAAAGAAAAAGATACGCAGGAACCTTTTGAGAGATTTATTACTCTATGGACCACATAATAATACGCAATTAAACATTCACCGTCGTATCAAATCTCATTGCCTCCACCTCCACTATGAGAACGGCGCCCATATTGCCGCGCTCTTTTCTTTTTTTTTTTTAATAATTTTTTTCAAGTCTGTCGGACAATTTTATTCTCTATTCTATTCTATTGGTCCTTCTTTTTTCTTTTCTTTTTTTTTTTGTTTCTACGTTATTGAATAATTTAATCCGAATGAAAATTATACACGACAATTCAAGTTCTAGTTATGGTTTAATCATCGGATCCAATTCGATTTTGTTTTTTTTTAGAAAAAAGGAAAATTTTCTTTAAAAAATTTTTAAAATGTCAAATGACTCTTTTTTTTTTTTTTTGTTTTTTTGTGGTCTGAACCGGTCCGAGCTGGATGGTTCAGAACCGCTGGTTAATCCCCAGTTTGACGGTTCTAAATCTCGAGAACCGTAATCGGTCCGCTCTCCGGGCGGATTACGGTTCGGATCAAGGACCGACCAGACGATTCAGGCCGATTCCGGGCATAACCGGCTCGGCGGTCCCCTCTACAGCTCCAATGAACCGGCAACTATTTGTGTCTCTTCCCATGCCAGGCCACGATAATAAGAGACAGCGAACACACACACCCGCGCGCACACGCACACACTCTCTCTCTCTCTCTCTCTCTCTCTCCACTCTTTTGGCATCAAAGAGACCCAGCTCTGTCGGCTGTAGCCGCTGTTGTGGTCGGAAGAAACTGCTGATCAGCCTATGGAGGAAGAAGAAGACTCCGTCACCAACATCAACAGCAACGACGACGACGACGACGTTAACGGCGGTGGCGGTGAGCTAAACGACGTCGCAGAACATGAAGAAGAAGAAGAAGAAGAAGAAGAAACGAGCAGAGTTTTCTCGGAGCTAAAGCCCTACTGTTTGGAGATACTGGGGCTTCTCCAAAACCCTGCCGCCACTGCCTCCACCGCCATCCCTTCTCTCCTTCTTTTCCTCCGCCGCTGCCCCCCCGCTTCCCTCCAGCCTCTCTTCGAGTACGCCTGCTCCTCCTTCAATCCTCTTTTTTCCCCTTTTTTTTTTTTGTCTTCAGAATCTGTTTTGTGTGACATTGCATTGCGAACCCCCAATTTTTGAACAAGATTTCATTTTGCATCCTTTCCTAAATTTACTGAAAGTATTATATGAGGAACTTTCAATGTTCAAGTAAAAAAAAATGAAGGGGATTTAAGGGTCTTGTAATTTGGCTGTGTCTATGCATTTCTGTCCAAGTTTCTATCTTTGATTGAATTGAGGAATTCTAGGTGGCTTCTAGACGATTTTGTACCTAGTTACCTTTTTATTATTATTATTATTTTTGGTGGGAAAAAATGGGTGCTTTTGTTCATAATCAAAATATTTGTAACTGGATTCCAAATGTGTTTCCAAGAGTTTGATGGTTGGAATTCCGCAGTGGTGGTGTGAGTTGGTGGACCCCATTAGCCAAAAAGGCACCCTAAGCTTCTGCCCTGACACAGTCGTGGCGGAGGTCCCTGATATGTGGAATGATGATTGGCCCTGTGCAGATAGGGGGTCTGGTGTAGTCTACCTACATTCCAAAAAAAAAAAAAAAAAAAAAAAAAAAAGACAGGGAGAAGAAGAAAGAAAACGAAAGAAAGAAAAATGTGACTAGATTTATAAAGGAGGTAAATTTGGTTAATGTGTATGCAACTACTATAGTGTAAGGGTATGTTATGTGAAAGTCACAGTGAGCACTTTTACCAAGGAATTTACATCATTTAATCAATTCATATTTGTGAGTTTTTTACAAAATTAGATAATACTGATTGGATATGGCTTCTGTTTGTTAGGTTGTATTGGGGATTAACACTTGGTGTCTGCATTTTTAAATCAATTCTTTGTGATTTTTTTTTTCCAATTTTTTTTCTTTACCATTTCTTCCTTACATGATTGTTTCAGCTACACATTGTTGCCTTTGCTGCTACTATTAGATGCAGCAGTTGATTGCAGATCTTCAAAGAAGAGTAATATTGAGGACAAAGGTGTAGCAAATACTACCCTCGTTATGCCTCAAAAAGTGAGCGATAGAGTGGCTGAAGGTGCTCTGCAGTGCTTGGAGGAGCTTCTGCAGAAGTGTCATTTTGGCTCTGTGGAGCAGGTGCTTTACCAAAACTGTTTCATCTTTTCTTAGATGGAAGTAATTTCCATGTGCAACTTACATGTATCCCTCCTAATGAATTATAGGTGCTCTGAATAGCCAAATATTAGCAGAATGATGCCTCGGACCTATCATTTGGTGTGATTGACTATTGAGCATACTGAAATTTTAGAAGTTAAATGTGGGGAAAGGGTGGAATCTTTGTCTGACATCAAATGCACACTTTCAATCTTTCAATTGGATACTGACATCAACTTGAACTAAGTTGACTAATGTGATTATAACATGTTATGACGAGGCACTAGTCACAGTCCTTATGTCAGGAATGTTGATCAGTTAAGTTGTGAAGTGTCAGGAATGTTGATCAGTTAAGTTGTGAAGTCATTTGGATTTCACACATATGCATAGAAATATGCATATTCGCATGTGTCTAACCATATAGGAAAATTTATTTATATATATTGGACTTTGGATTCCACATTTCCAATCCCTTTAAAAGCAGCAGACACCAACATTTAACCTCCAATTGGCAAGTGGATTGTTATCATGTTGTAATGTTGAGCATGTTTTGCTTGTCTTGGTGGAACTTGATGTTAGCCTATCTGTTACTAATTGTGAAATTGACTTAAGTATATAGTAGCGCAGCTTTTTTTTTTTTCTTTGTTATCCTGCTGTTTTGTGATATTGGCCAGTACTTGAAGGGTATTAAACTTCAAAGGAAATTTTGTGCTCAGATGGTTGCAGTGATGAAGAAGTTAACTTTTGCTGCTCTACTCTCTCCATTTGAGGCCTCGGAAGAGTTTCGTGAAGGGGTAATCAAATGCTTCAGGGCTTTGCTTTTAGGTCTACTTCCATGCATGGATGAAGTTTGTGTGTGTAGACAAGTTATTGGCTTGCCTTCACTTTTAGAAACTGGAGATATGCAATCTCTACAGCCTAAACATTCAAAATTCAGTTCAAAACAGGGAAAATGTTTACTTGCATATCTCCAGTCAGAAGCAGCTGCAGCTGCTGTTGGACACTGGCTATCACTTCTTCTCAAAGTACGTAATGCTTTTGTTTTTGAAGTCTTCATGTAATTTTCTCACTCTACCATCCATGCAATCAACGGCACATTTTCTGCAAAGGCTGCAGATACTGAGGCTACACGAGGACATCGAGGCAGTGCAAAGCTTCGCATTGAAGCCTTCTTGACCCTGCGAGTGCTTGTTGCAAAGGTAATTATCTTCCAGTAAGTAGACCTTGGATGTTGAGGAGTTAAAATCATTGGTTGCAGTGATTTATGTTCTCATGTTTAGCTAGTAACATACTGAAACTGTGCTAACTTAAAGCCGTTTTGAAATAAAATATAAAGGAACCTGGCATGTTATGGTGCCTCAGCTTCTGGAAATGTCCGTTTAATGATTATTATGCTACTTTGGCTCTGCATTGTTTGAATTCAGGCAGACTAGTTGTTAATTGACCATTAGAACTTGGAAGGGTTGTGAATCAATGCCTTTATATTTTATATGACTATTTTCAATCAGCTTAACATTTGAGGTCATCCATATGTTTTTACACATGTTCTCAGTTGAAATTCTCCACTCATAGAAGTTGCCACCATGAGGCCTGTGGATGCTCCTTGCATGAAATTCATTTCAGTGGACTAAATGAATTCCATTGCCCTTTTTTTTTTCACCCTGAGGCAAGTTGTTGGATGTTGTTGACATGATGTGCTCTGATGTATAGTTTGTTGGGATTCCAGAAAACTTTTCTGTTAAAATAATTCTCTCAAGGCTCCTTCATGATCTGATGCAATGGGGTCCTTAGTTCTTGGGTCCATGGAAACAAGGCACTTCATATTGGGTATATACTTGTAATTGTTAATTCACTAAAAGAAAGGAAAGAAGTTCGTTCCCATGGAACAGGAATTGTTAATCTATCAAGTATGTGTGTTTTGGTTAAAAAAATCCTACAACCATTCATCTGTGGGAGCAGGCTTGTTTTTACATCATGAGTTAACCATAGCAATGAAATTTTGTTTTGCAGGTTGGTACCTCAGATGCATTAGCTTTCTTTTTGCCTGGTGCGGTTAGTCAATTTGCCAAAGTTTTGCATGTCTCAAAAACAATGATAAGTGGGGCAGCTGGAAATGTCGAGGCTATTGACCATGCAATTAGAGGCTTGGCTGAGTATCTTATGATAGTTCTAGAGGATGATGCTAATTTATCTAGTCTTGACATGTCCTTAAATGTCATGGTTGGCACTCATGCAAACAAGGATGCTTCTCTACGTTCATTTCTTGATGAACTGCGCCAATTACCTGTTAGTGCTAAAGGCCAAAGCAAAACTGTAGCTGAAGAATCAAGTGGTGAAGCACTAACTTGCACAACTCCTGCATCTGGATTCAATCAGAATAGGAGTGCTAAATCTCACAAGGATATTGGTTCCTTGCATGTGAATCGAACAAGAGAATGGATTGAGAAAACTTCATCGTGCGTGGATAAACTGTTGACTCCAACCTTTCCACATGTATGTGGCTTACTTCTTTTGGTGTTCTGACTGGTAATTATTGTTGAGGATAATGCACAAATTGAATTGTCCATCTGCACTGCAGTCTTAGTTGATTCTTGTTCTCTCTTCACCAAATTCCGTTTCTTTTTCACAAGCTGCTAAATCTATTACGTGTCTGTCAGATTTGTGTTAACCCAACAAAAAGGGTTAGAAAAGGACTTGTTGCTGCTATACAAGGATTGTTATCAAATTGCATTTATGCTCTCAAGGATTCCAGATTAATGCTTCTGGTAAGCTCCAAACTTGCATTGATTTCCTCTAGTGTTGATGCTGGTGATACCCTCATAGTTTGCACGAATAAAGTGCTGCTTATTCATGCTGTTGGGGCTGTGACTTGCAAGAGCAGTAATACCTAATATGAACAAAAGTGATATTTGTTAATGCCTAATTTTATTTATTTGTGTCTGGAGTCCTTATTTCTTGCTGCAGAGAATTCATGGATCACCAAATACAACTGTGTGATTTTGAGTCTTGACAGCTGCCACTTCATGGAAAAATTGCAGAATTGTGTGATTGATGATTTTGAGTAGAGCTCAATAGTTTTTGTGAACAAAAATAAGATGAGAGTTAGAATCCTTTAATAGTGAACCATTATGCCTTGAACTGATGAGAAAATGATGATGTGGGGGCATTATATGGGAAGTAGACTGAGTCTTTGTTGATCCTTTGTAAAGTTTCCTCAGTGGTATGCTTTGCTGCATGCTCCCGCCCCTTATTCTTTGCCAAGGGGTTTTATCTCTGTTTGGGCTTCAGCATTTGTGTCATTTTTTGTTTTGATTAGTTTTTGATTGGTACATTGTGAGACTTATCATGATGACACAGCAAACCTTACATATGTTCATGCTTGCACTTTATGGACAAGTTTCAGGTATCGGACCAATTCAATTCTTAGGATGGAACATTCTTTCACTAGGAGACTTGAGCATTTTGATTACATGATATTTGACTTTTTCATATATATACTTGTGCATAAAATATCTATTAACTTCATTTAACTGCCTTTTTTATGGAAATTCTCACAAATAACTGTGGGCATCTTATGCTGTTCAGCCAATCATTTTTCCCTCAATAGCTTCACTCATAGATGTCCAATCATTTGGCATATGGGACTGACACTATTGCAATATAATCATCCTAATTTTCCTGATTTTCATGAATTCTAAATCTTTCAACTGGCTATGGATTTTGAATTGTGGATATTTCGTGTGGTAATTATGCAGGAGTGCCTTTGCATATTGGTTGTTGATGACTGTGAAGAGATTTCTGTGCCTGCTCAGCAATTTATGGAATGTTTGTTCTCATCAAGTGGAAAAAATCATTTTCATAGTGATGTTGCCGCAATCTTTAATAGGTGTGCATCTTATGTGGAATTGGTAGTCTGTCATTATGTTATAGTTCTGCTTTTAAAGTTCCCTTTTGTGTTATGAAACCCTGCCCTCTTTTGTTTGCTAAGGCTTATTGAGAAGCTTCCAAAAGTGGTGCTTGGCAATGAGGAAGCACTGGCAGTATCATGTGCCCAGCAATTACTTGTAGTCATATATTATTCTGGCCCGAAGTTTTTGTTAAATCATCTTCATTCCCCAGTACGTACTTCTGTCCATATTACCTTCTGTATAATTTCTGTCTGACCTTGATTCTTTTCATGAACTTCTTTCCTTTTGGGCCAATTATCTCAATGTTTCTGGTACTTAGCTTGCATCTTCAAAAATTTCTGAAATGTTCAATGTTAGCAAAAAGTGAATATACTTTGAATTTTGCAAGAGCAATGGTCTTCATGTTTTAGTCCTGTGTAAAGATTCTTTTATATCTAACATGGTAAACTCATCTTTTGTTTTATTGCCTCCCTCTGTCTCTGTCTGTCTACACTGTCAAGCATTGAAGAGAAAGCCAATTAATATCAACTTAAAAATTAATTTAGGATTGGTGGATGCTAAGTGGACACTAAAATGCAGTGGCTTTTTTTTTTTAATGCTTCCAATGGAGCCATAAGCAACAGTTTTGGGTCAGGGGCTGCTGTAGGATTGAGTAATGGGGATTGATTGAGGAATAAGTTTTCTGCTTTGACTTGTTTAATATTTAGAATTAGAAACTTTTTCAAAGTAAGATTGTAATAACATGATCTCTTCTGATCTTATTTATGGGGAATTCATTTTCCCGAGTTCTCAATGGTGTCAAGGGAAGATTGGAGACAATCTAGTTGTCATACAATTTTGTTGGCACTTTTTAGTTATGATTTGTCTGTCATCTGTCTTTTAACCACAAGAAAAGAAATGTGCATGCAACATAATTAGGCCCATATATGGGGAATTTTCCACCATTGATGAATTTAATTTGGGCAGTTTTCAAGACTGGAAAGTAATTATGCATTTTTAAGAAATGAGCAAATTACAAAAACCTTTAGGTAATTAAACTTTAATTCTCAATTGAACTTGATCTTGATATTCTTTGAATTTCCATTGAGATTTGAGATTGTTGCAAAAGTTTCCCCAATTTTTGAATCAAAGCAAAGTATTGATGAGCTATAAATTTCTGATAAGCACCTAGAAAGATTTTTGAAGGAAGATTGCATCTTTATTTTTATTTTCTCTTTGCATCGATCATTGAAGGCTCTTATTTGTATTGCTCTTGTAACATGCATAGGTAACAGCTGCAAGGTTCTTGGATGTTTTTTCCCTCTGTCTGAGTCAACGTTCCGTATTTACTGGTGCTCTTGACAAGCATATTTCAACAAGGTCATTCTCTGTAGGATACCTCCACTCTATTGCTGAGTTAAAAGCCAGTTCGCACTTCATTACCAATTACCAGAGAGTTATGGGCACTGTTCCATCTCAAATTTCAAAGTTTAGAGAGATACAGGAACATGAACCACAATATCTGTTGGAAGCTGCACAGAATAATTATGAACTTCCGCACATGCCTCCTTGGTTTGGTCATGTTGGCGGTCATAAACTATATCAGGCTCTTGCAGGGATTCTTAGACTAGTAGGTTTATCTTTAATGACAGGTCATCTCAACTCTTTGGAAATTTTATCACTTTCAAGTAAGCAATTTCTTTGTGCTCTGTACTTATTCCAAGATTCCCTTTTCTTACTTGATGCCAGATTTTGATAATGAAGGTCATATGTCTGTTGTTACTGATGTTCCACTGGGTTACCTACGTAAACTGGTTTCTGAGGTTCGGGTAGAGTATAACAGAGAAAGCTGGCTTTCTTGGTATAACAGAACTGGATCAGGACAGTTGCTGCGGCAGGCCAGCACTGCAGCATGTATTTTAAATGAGATGATATTTGGTCTATCAGACAAAGCAGTCAATGACTTGGCAAGAATGTTTCAAAATTCCAGGGATAAAAGGGAAAAGGTGCAAGAATCTAACACAAAAATTGCTGCTGGTCAGATTTGTGCAGTTGAATATCCTGAGCCACCTCAATCTATTTGGAAGGTTTCACAAGGACAGGCTTGTAGGAGTCACTTGGTTGACTGTGTTGGACGAATATTACATGAATATCTTTCTTCTGAACTGTGGGATCTTCCAGAAGATCATAAATCTCTCCTGCAACCAGACTATGAAGTCAAAGATCTTACCCTGCACTTCTTCCATGATACTGCTGTGCTACATCAGGTGCTTTTATGTTCCATTCATCAGGAGTATTTGCAACTTCATTGAGCATGTTCAATTTCATTATTTGTGTGCATGGTGTATTAAAAGGAACTAACTCCTCATGTGGTTTTTGTCAACAGGTTATTATTGAAGGAATAGGCGTCTTTGCTATGTGCCTTGGAAATGAGTTTACTTCTAGTGGATATCTTCACTCATCTCTTTATCTGTTACTCGAGAGCCTTGTACATTCGAACTCCCGAGTTAGAAGTGCTTCTGATGCTGTCTTACATGTCCTTTCTAGTGTATCTGGCTATCCAACGGTGAGCTTTTACAGCAATACCTTTGTTTGTTACTGGATGTTTTCTTTCATGACTGTTGTTGTATTTCTACTTTGCAGGTTAGGCAATTAGTCCTGTCGAATGCAGATTATGTAATTGATTCTGTCTGCCAACAATTACGTCATTTAGATTTTAACCCACACGTCCCAGATGTGCTTGCTTCCTTGCTTTCATATATTGGAGTGGCCCAAAGGATATTACCTCTGCTGGAGGAGCCGGTATGCCTCTGTTCTATGGAAATATGGGGTTTCATTGCTCTCTTTCCTTATGGATCATGTTTTCAAAATACCCTTCTGGACACCACCCCTGGGCATCCTGGTGCATCTCCTCCCTGGATTTTTTTGGACATTATTCTTCCTTAACAATTACTTGGTGGCATTTTTGTTTCTTTGTTGACTGCTTAGGTGCTATATTAGCTAAAAAAACTGGGCTATTTTGCGCATGGAATTGGATTCTTATGTATCCTGTAAATTGTCCAGATGCGCTCTGCTTCACAGGAACTCGAAATTCTTGGCAGGCATCAGTACCCAGAGTTGACAATTCCTTTTTTAAAGGTCATACTTAATACCGCATATCTTCTCTATGTTCAATTAGTTTTTTCCTTTTAGTTAGTCACTCAGGATTGCAATTCCCTTTTTAAAAACAGTTGTATTTATTCAACAATTATTGCTGTAGTTTTGCATTGCCATGTTATCTTCCTTTATGCATTGAAGTGCTGGGGAATGACTTTAAGAGATAGAAGACGAGCTCCAGTCCTTGAATTTTCAAAAATTTGTTTGTTTATGAGGAAATGGAGGAAAATAGTTTAAAGCCATAGGTTTTGTTTGGTTCTTGTTATTCTGGATTTTAGTATTAGATGCAGTTCTATGAGCTTGTTTGTAATTTTAAATTCTATATGTGTTTACTTTGACTTGTTCAAATTGCAGCTACTATTTCATTGACCATCTTTAGGTATCAAATGAAGCTTCAATGGTTATGATAGATATGCGTTGCAGCACAGCTCTCCTGTGAAATTTAAGTTGTATTTTTCTTTCATAAACATCTCATGGCTTCAGAGTTGGTGCTTCAATTTCTACCAACAATGTTAGATCACTTGGGTGATAGATTAAAAAAATGAGAAATGGAAAAAACAGGCTTTATATAAGCTCTTTTTTTTTTCCCCTTCTGCCTCTTAGGTTGCTTTAGTGAATGGTGAGAAAAAATTCATATAGTCAACTCCAATTATATTTGTGATTAGACTTTGTTGTTGTCGTTGTTGCTTCTTAGGTTGCCTTATCTCTTCCTTTCTCTCTTATCACACTGCCAAGCATTACCAGTGCCTGTTGGATGCAATTATTCTGTCACAAATTTTTATTCTTTAATGGATGGATTCAATTGATTAGAACTATTGATGTCAAAGGTAGGCCAAACTGATAGGACTAGGCTTTTCTTGTGCTAATGCCACATATGATTTTTACTGTTCTTGCTTTACTGTTCCTTGATTGTAGTAGATTTGCTTGCTCTATATCTACATATTTATATGTAATCTTTGCCATTGTGACTGGTATTGATTACATTTGGGCAAGAGGAGATTTGATGTTATTATCAATGATTTCATTTTCTTCAGGCCGTATCAGAAATTTCCAAGGCATTGAGACGTGAGGCTTCTACATTACCTGCTAATGCAAAATCTTATCTTATGCAAGTCACGTCCAAAGCATCTTCTATGGACAAGGAAATGAGACCGCAAGTTGGCCAAGGTTCAATGTTACATCTCAATAAAGCAGTTACTATATCATTTGCGCTTATTGCATTTTTTTCGTATAGAAATTTGGTTATTAGTTAGGGTTGTTCATACGCAGTTTTCTGTTTGTTGGTGATGATGTCAGTGCAGTTGCAAACCATTACTATTTATTCATATAACTCTCCAAACTTTTAATTCTTAATTAATGTGTTTGTAGATGAGTATTTGTTTGGATGATATTCAGCATAAGTTCTTTGTACTTTTTTAAGTCTACTTTGATCTGTGACTCTTGTTGAAGAGTATGTCTGGTCCTTGTTTGCTTATTTTTTCCTCTTTTTCTTCTTCACATAATCTTACCCAAGCCTAAAAGGCTGGGTGAAGTGCCAAACTTGTATGAAAGATTTTTCATTACAGTACAAGAAAATCCTCAGAGTCTAACAACATCTTGAAAGTTCAATTTAACATCCTTTGTAAGTGAAGTTTAGAAGTTCTGTCTGTGTGTGTCGCTTACCTCTTAGTTATGAAGGGACCGGGTAGCTCATCCTTCTCAAAATCTTTGTTATTCCATTCTTTCCTGTATCCTGAAGATCAAGGATCCAGGCACCAAAAAGTGTTTTCCTTTGCCAAGGATTCAATCTCCGGAGGCCTTTGTTAGGGAATCTTTGTGACTTCTGGAAAAAAAAAAAAAAAGTTTCAAAATTAATTTTTGAGTTCATAAAGAGTTCCTTCTCATTATTCGAAAATCATAAAATTAGAACCCTTGAAGGCATGAATGTTTGCCTCAAGTTAAATTAATTTCAAATCCAGAACCAAGTAAAACTCAATGCATATTTAAGAGCTAATCAATTTTTGATAATATGTGAGTAAATATTTACTGAGTTCCATATCTCATCAATTTTTGACTAGTCGGTGATATAGATATTTGATCCAATGAAGATCCATAATTCACCGAATGCAATCACTGGATATTGGGTGCAATTAGCTAATTCCACCAAAAAAAAAGAAGCTTCAAAAGCACAATATATAACTCTCAGTATACTAAAAGTTGTTTTCTTTTGTAGGCCTTCATACTTTTACCTTTTCTTCTTCTTTTTCTTTCATCCTGGTCTCTTAAATGTCAATTGCATTATCTAATACCACAATAAAGTGAACTCCACAGGGATGGAGAATTGGGTGTTTGCATATTTCCTTGTGAATTCCAATGCTCTTTTTTCCCATGACGTCCACTGCAATGATGAGGAGCATGTTTTGGAATAATGAATTTATTTCCCTTTCACTGGCATAGAACCCAGTCTTTGTAGAAATATCCTTGTAATGGAAGTTTCTCAAGTTCTCCCAATCATAAATTGTTCTCTTCCATCTTCCCTGAATGTTTGTCTGTATGATGTGGTATGCATCCATGTTTTTGCACCACTTCAGCCTCATTATGGGGAGCATTCATTGTGACAGAATTTGTTTAGCTTATTTGAGTAGGATGCTAGTTTGGTTACTGGTCAGCCACTAATTTTCAATTTTGTGTCTTTTTCATCTTTGTGCTATTGGGATCATTTGGTTTTTCTGTCTTAATATTTCATTTTATCAGTTGCTTTCAATTATTTACATCTTGTAATATGTACAACCAGTGGCAGGCTTTCTCCATATTTTTGCAATAAATACACTCAATGGCATACTTTTTCTTTGTCTATTATATTTATTATGATTTTTATAGACTTCAGAGTTTTCTGTTTTTGTTTTTTTTTCCTCATTTTTTGATTAAACTGACCCAGTCCTGGAATCTAGCTTAACAGTGATCCTGAAGTATGATTTATTTCTCTCTTTAAATGTCCTTTATCGATGCAGAGCAATGGGAGAGTATTGTGGTCATGCTGAACGATTCCAGAAGATACAGACGAACTGTTGGATCTATCGCTGGTTCATGCCTAACTGCTGCAACCCCTCTACTAGCTTCAATGAATCAAGCCACATGTTTAGTGGCCTTGGACATAGTAGAGGTAATGTTTTGTTGTGTGTGGTGAACTGGTGACCTATGACAGTTAAGCTTGTTAATGATACATGGAAGTCTGACTTTATCCATAGCATCAGCAACTGATGTGATTTTCTGGAGGCTGCATGATAATTGTGGTTTTGTCTTTTCAAAGACAATGAGCACGCACTGGTGTAAACCATGTTAAAAGCTCTATGTCTTGGTTTTCAAGCACTGTAGTCAATTTTTAATTGTTGGTGCTAATGAAATCTGGCATATTAGAAATGTAAAAATTATTAGAGTATGTTAGAACTCTACTCAAACTATGGTTAATTTGGGAATGCATGATTCTTTTCTTTCTCTTTTATAGCAGCGAAGGATTTTTTTTATTTTTTAAATTTTTTTATGAAAGGCAGCAAAAGCTACATTGTAGGAATATTTTCTTTGATCTGTATTTGTTAATAATGTACTCTCTTAGGAGGGGATTGCAACGCTGGCCAAAGTGGAAGAAGCTTATCGACTTGAAAAAGAAGCCAAGGAGGCTATTGAAGAAGTGATTCAATTGAATTCATTATATGAAGTTCAAGACGCTTTGGATGCTGCCCAGGAAGGGACTGATGAGAACAGGTTGCTTCCAGCGATGAATAAAATATGGCCCTTCTTGGTTGCTTGTGTTCGGAACAAGAACCCAGTGGTGCGTGTTCCATTTCTTTTAGTTGTATGAAATATTTTCCTTCAAATATCTTGGAGGATTTTGTATCTGTTTTAATCTTAAATAGTCATTCACCAATTCTGATCAGCCAAACCTCTGAGAAGAATAAGAGAAACAGAAGATTTTCTGTTGAGGATGATAAACTACTGTTATGAGACTAAATATGTGAGTTGTTCTGTTGCATCTTTCTCATCTTACAACCTCATTAATTCGGCAGGCTGTCAGGAGATGTTTAAGTGTGGTGGGCAATGTGGTAGAAGTCTGTGGGGGAGATTTCTTTTCACGCCGCTTCCTTACAGACGGATCACACTTCTGGAAACTTCTTTCCTCATCGCCGTTTCATAAGAAACCCTTCTCTAGGGAGGAAAGAACTCCATTGCAACTTCCTTACAGAATTGCTCCCACATCCGCAGAGGACTCCATGGCTGAAGTTTCGAACTTGAAGGTCCAGGCAGCAGTGCTCAACATGATTGCTGATTTGTCCAGGAATGGAATGAGTGCTTCAGCATTGGAAGTAGTCCTGAAGAAAGTGAGTGGTCTTGTTGTGGGGATTGCTTGTAGCGGTGTTGCTGGTCTTCAGGAGGCATCCATTAATGCATTACGTGGACTTGCATCTATCGACCCTGATCTTATTTGGCTTTTACTGGTTGATGTATACTACTCGTTGAAGAAGAAAGACCTGCCTTCTCCCCCCACCGCAGATTTCCCAGATATCTCTCAGATTTTACCGCCGCCTTCATCCACGAAAGGATTCCTTTATGTACAGTACGGAGGACAATCCTACGGATTTGATGTGGACTTCTCTGCCGTAGAGACTGTGTTTAAGAAGTTGCATCTCCAGGCTTTTGCAAACCAAATGTATATATGAAGCACAGCACCCATTGGCAACTAATTTATAAAGTCCCCAATAAAAAAATTAAGTTTATAACGATTTTTTATCTTGAATTTCTTTGTGGGCTTTTGTTTTTTTTTTTTTTCTTGAATGAGAGATGGAGTATGAACCCCTAACTTATCCTCACCAAGCTCCCTTAAAGGTTTAAGGCGACCATCAGGTAAAAGTCTGATGGCCCATTCTGATTTTGATTTCATTTCCAAAGGTTAATCCTCAAAAACGAATACAGAAAGAAAAAGGTTCCCTCCACAGTTGACTGGTCAGACCCTCTCTGGGGGCCACTCTGACAGTGAATTACTGTTATCAATTTCTACATTAGCCAATTGCAGAACATGGCAGTAAAACTTTTCCAAAGTAAAAAAATAAATAAACATATAAATAAAACGGTTGGGAAAGTTAACAGAAGTTCTGATTTGTACTCAAAAAGATGACCAAATAAGCCAAAGGTGCACATTATCATCCTCCTCATTTGCAATTCTCCGCTTCCTCTTGGCTCGAGAAGCTTCCACCATTGTTGAGATTCATAGCCATAGAGCACTCGGTCATTTACTGTGAACCAATACAGGTATATAGGTTGATTCCATATAGCTGCCGTGCAAAGCAAACACAAGGATGTAGATGTTTAGGTGAGTATCTAGGCAACTGCAACAGTTTTGAGACCAACATCCACATAAAATCAAGGAGCACTAGGTATCAGAAATCTTAGGCTAGCTAGTTCATTCAGCTAAGAAACAGAAAACAAATTCAGAGCATACGAGTACCAATAGCTACAGATAGAACCATTTTACTGAGATAAAACAAAAACTCAATACAAGAAAAAGGTTTAGAAGAGAGACAGTTGCTCATTTAGGAATTAGCATTGAACAAGTGAAGAGTAACTTGAGTAAACAC
The DNA here is from genome assembly GCA_019804595.1 of Bruguiera parviflora. Classification (NCBI taxonomy): domain Eukaryota; kingdom Viridiplantae; phylum Streptophyta; class Magnoliopsida; order Malpighiales; family Rhizophoraceae; genus Bruguiera; species Bruguiera parviflora. The sequence continues at coordinate 224,856 of CM034054.1, read as the reverse complement.
ACACACACACACACAGAGATAAGAGTTAATTACCTTGGAGCTCCTGGAGAGGCAATGATAAGCAAATATGACTTCAGGGCACCACTCAAACATAACCTAGTAACTTCTCCCTCTCTCAAGAGCTCTCCCTCAAAGACAACACCAAAGGTCTCTTCATTTCCACAAGGGCACAGGAATTTGAGCTGCAAATCTCCCTACATTTCCCTTTAGCCTTCCACTAACCACCTGCAGTGGCTCTATCAATTTTCCACCAGGTTGGATGCTTCCTGTCTCCAAGGCTAGACAAGTACCACTCTTTCTCACCATGTCACTAAACCCTTAAGGAAAGTGAAAGCTAGTGAAGCCAATGCAGTACCGAGAAGCTCTCATGGCTCACACTTATTGAGGTTCTCTTTTGGAAAGACTCTGCCAGTAAAGTGTTCTCAAGAAACTTCTTGAGGAGATAGCACGTGATAAGCTCTTAAGCTATTAGGTGAAACTGATGGGCGTCTCCATTATCAAAAGATAAGAGCTCCATAGGAAGAAAACCAAGTTCAGGAAAGCAAGCTTTAGTCACATGTCTTCACTAATAATCATCTGATCACTGTTTTCTATACCATCATTTTATTTACCAAAAGTCTCCACAAGAACAAACCCCATCTTTGAAATGATGGAATCGATTTGTGTCTCTCATAAAAATCTCCCTTTGTTCAAATCTGGATATAAATTTCATGACAGCGTGGCAATCACCACAGATCCTAAGGTTTTTAATTACTCGAAGGGATGTCCCCACACTGGTGTTTAGAAGCCCAAGAACTACTGCCAACTTCTCACTGTGGCCACACAAGATATGCTCCTTGTCCTGTTCCTCCACATCTTGCAGCACAAAATCTGTACGAGGAATGTAGCCTGATATTTTCATTTCCCTAATCAACTTAGTCAACTTCTCAGCAATTTGAGCCATTTGTGGATGTGATTTATCACCACAAAGTAGCATGTGCACTTTATTTTTTATTTCAATCCAGCTGCAGCCTGGGTTCTTTTTCAGGCCCCTACTCTTCATCATATCCCTCACCATGTCTACTTCAACCCACATTCCCTTAGAAGCATAAATATTAGACAGAAGAATGAAATTTCCCGGGTTTTTTGGTTCTAATTCAAAGAGTTTATTTGCTACAACTTCCCCTAAATTCACATTTTTGTGAACTCTGCACGAACTAAGCAAAGCACCCCAAACACAAGCATCAGGTTCAAATGGCATTTTCTTGATCATGGTATATGCTTCATCCAGCTTTCCAGCACGGCCGAGTAGGGTCACCATGCAAGCATAATGCTCCATTCTGGCCTCAATTCCATGATCTCTGGACATGCAACTAAAATAATGCCAACCTTCTCCTATTAGGCCACCTTGACTGCATGCAGATAAAATGCAGGTGAAGCTAATAAAGTCGGGGTTTGCCGAGCTCCTTTTCATCAACTCAAAAACATCAATAACATCTTTCGCCTTTCCATGCATTGCATATCCTCTCATTAATGCATTCCAACAAACTAGGTTTCTAGAGGGCATTATCTCGAAACAAAGTCTAGACAGCTGTAGTCTTCCACACTTAGCATACATATCAATTAATGCACTTCCCACATGAACGTCAGTAGAGATTCCTCTTTTAAGAGAAAAGCAGTGGGCTGCTTTTCCATGCATCAATGCTGCAATATTTCCACAAGCTGGCAGCAAGCATGGGATTGTTACTGAGTTTGGCTTGACCCCCTCAACTTGCATCTCCCTGAAAAGCTCCAAAGCCTCCATATCTCTCCCATTCTGGGAGCAAGAAGCAATCATTGAAGTCCACGAAACAACATTCAAATCCATCTCTTGCCGCTTCAACTCTCTAAAAAACCCTAAAGCATCATCAATGAGACCATTTCTTGAAAGGCCGGTAACTAAAGCATTACAAGCACCTACATCTGCGTCACACATCTCATCAAACACTGTTGACATTTGCAATGTACATCTACACTTTCCATACATGTTGATAAGTGCACTACCCACACACTTATCATGTCCTAAACCTTGTTTTAGCACAAGACCATGAACCTGAATCCCCACGCTCAACATTTCCAAGTCACCTACTGCAGGAAGCACGCTCGAAATACCAACCCCATCAGGCACAAGCCCCCCTAGATGCATCCTTTGAAACATAATCGCTGCCTCCAAATAGTGCCCGCTCTGATTGAATCCTGCAATCATACCATTCCAAGATACCAAATTGAGCTCTAAACCCAAATTGTCCGTCTTATTGAGCAAATCTTTTGCTTCCTCTACACACCCATTACGCGAATACCCTGCAAGCAAAGCGCTACAAGCAACCACATCCGGCTGAGCCATTCTATCAAACACATTGCGGGCATCACTTAATCGGTCGCACTTAATATACATGTGAACCAAAGATGATAGAAGACACGAATCCGAATCAAACCCAGACACCAATCCAATACAATGGATCTGCTTCCCCATTTTCAAGGATGACAACGCGGCACACGCCTTGAGGACGCTAGGAAGGATACGAGCATCGGGCATAATACTCCGGGAAAGCATTCCGGAGAAGGCATTGATTGCTTGGACAAAATGATTGAGTTTGGCGGAGGCATGAATGAGGATAGAGAAAAAGCTGATCGTTGTGGAATGGTGTGCGGAGCTAAGGACGAGGTTTGCATCCGTGAAAGATTGGTGATTGGCATAGAGAGAAAGCAGCCTGCTCGCGAGGCGGGCGTGGGTGGAAGTTCCTGTTTTGAGGAGGTGGGCATGTGCCTGCCGGGTCTGGCAGAGAGACAATGTGGCCGAACTAACAAGTTTTTCGAGCATCGGGAATCCTTGCCTAGCCATTTGCATTGTCCATGTAAATAACATCCAAAGTTTCAATCTTTTACTCCGATTGCTTTTCCCATCCCGGCTTCAAAAGTGTTGCATCAATTTAGAGAAGGAACAAATATATCCGAGTTGAAAAGGGATCCTACTTTAAATTCCTCTTCTGCTCGTCAAAATGAGAAGAAGTGTGCCTACAACAAACTTCATTAGGGAGTATGCTGTCGACTGCATTGCGAAGAGATTGGATCCGGTGGAGTGAAGTTACGGATGAATAGACTTTCTAGCATACAACTGGCTAACGTTATTAATACAAAGACGAACGTACTCCTAATCTCATTCGAGCCACATGTTTTTTCAAAAAGGCCTATCGTCCACCGTAAACCGGTGAGCATGACGCCTAGGCCTGAAATCCAAACTTTGTGTTGAGGACATACGTGCGGGAGAGAAGAAAAGGAAGTAAAGATTTGAGATTTAAGGCACTCGAAACTCAGGACACAAAGCCACTAGCTACACCCGAGCAGTTCCGTCTAGCGCGTTTTAGTTCAGATCCCCGGGATGCCGGGCAAAATTGATGCGACATGCAACGTCCGAGAAAATTTAGAGTTTTTAAAATTTACCGCGCCGGCTGGGCAGTCGGCATTTCGTGACTGCGATTCGGGGTATCCGTAGATGGTGTTTGATTAATGAGAGGCAGAAAATTTGTTAGTTTGGCCGACATGCTTGCTTGTTGTGAACTGGCCAGAGTCCAATTTTCTTTTTCTTTCCTCCCGCCACCACCCCCCCACCCAAAAAAATTCTCTTTTCTCCCTTCTCTCCCATTTTCCCCCTCGTCCCGGTTGTTGCCCGTTCCTCGATCAATGATAGGCAGAAATTTCCGGTTGTTTTCAGCCACTCCCGGCATCGATGATCCGGTACGTGGAGGCCGCGACTTGTGCAGACGGGCGGGCGGACGGAGAGTCGAACAATATGGGTCCCGTGCAGTGACGGTGACCGTCTTTTCGTTCCGGGGAAAAAACTTTCGATTCGATGTCTCGCCATCAACGCAAGTTGCCTCTTCTGATCGTCCACAGAAATGGGTACACAACGAATCACGGGGAAAATATATCACATCAATAACACCACATATTTTCCCTTCTCAACTTTATTAACAAGATCAATTTTGCACTGTATTTCCAAGGCTAAGACTACTTACTCCTGATGGAGTAGGCTCTTCTGTTAGAAGTGTTCAAAAAAAAAAAAAAAAAACCCCCCAAAAAACAAATGGTGTTGTCCTAATTGAGAGTTGGCCAACCGACTACGATTGAATGCCGAGAGCCTCTATCTACTTCGCGGGACAATTAGTTCCAAAAATAACCTTCCTACCCTGCCACTTGAAAGTCACCTTAAATTTGATTCAGCTATTAGTCACAAATTGATAAAAATCAGCCAGCATAAGTAACTCGGGGAAACAGCACAAAGGGCTGCACACGACAGACAAAGGAAACACAAGGGTCGTATTGTCAGCCGTATTGATCAAATTAAGCAAATAGGCACCGCAGCACGATAAGCAAAAAATACATCATCCATTACCTTCTATGTTCTTGAACCAGTATGCACGAAGCTAAGTTGGGCCAAATAGTTTCTCTCAGCCAAATCATGCAGTGATCGGTGTGGGCGTGCCCCTTCCATGTCTGGTTTTCCAGTCCCCTCTTTCAGAAATCTCCTGCGCTCATCAGCATCCTACAAGAGAAGCATGGAAAAGGGGCAAATATGTCCCGTGATTACGTAAGAAATGGCCATTCATAAGAATTCATCAGAAAAGTAGAAGAAACCTCGTGGCAGAAACCTTTCCATAAGACAGAAAAAAAAAGTTAGAAATCCATCGTAGACAATCCTCCTAGTCAAAAGCTACAGGATCAGTTCCCCAAAATAACACAGTGGAAGAAGAAACCAAAGTAAATTAATTCTTTTTCGTGCACAACATTGAATAGCGACTTAAATGAATGATAAGCCAACCAAAAGCAAACAAATAGCACTCCATGTGATTAGACAAAACAACAGAATACTGAAAATCCATTTAAATGGACATGAATTAATAGATGTCTAGCATTAAAGATCTGTATCTCTTCATTAAATTAGTAGCACACCTCTAGGAAAGCAAGCATTTGCTCTTCAACTGTACCACGCATTGCCAGCGTCTCCACATGAATGGGACGAGTGGCTCCCATCCGATGAGCACGACTAATCACCTGCTCCTCCATACTGTCACATTTAAAATAAAATTTAAATGGTATTAAGAAAAAAAAAACAGGCATAAATTTCAAAAGAAATAAATTTGCTTTAAAGCAGCATGTTACTTAAACAAAACATCTTGTTATGCAGCCAGACTCAGGCAAGTAGGTTAAGTGACAAAGCTTCTGCATAGCCACAAAATGTCTCAAACCTATTCAGATTTTTATATTTCAATACTTTCATGATTAATACAGGGAAAACTCAACCTACATTTGTTCTGCATTAGTCAATCCACAAAATACCTTGAACCTATTATATATGGCGATAAATGAAAATTTGGTGCTCCAACTTATAAAATTTTTTATTTTAGTTCACCAACTTTTTTTTTTTTTGTCTATTTCAGTTATCTTACTGTTCAAAATGTATAGTGCTCCACGTATATATCATTGGGAAATATGTTTTCTCATTGGAAGAGAATCCAAAAGTGTTCACAGGTCCACATCCACAAATTTGGTCAAATTAGTCATGTAGTTTGCCCTGCCATTTCTTTTATCCTTTTTTGTTTTTATACATTCAAAAATGAAAAAACCAAAAGTTCATGCAGTTAAAGACCCACAGAAAGAGAGAGAGAGAGAGAGAGAGAGAGGCCCATGAAAATCTTTCAACCATGGCATAACAAATGATTCTCCAACTTAAGTCATGTAGGAAAAAGCAAATAAATAGAATTATACAAGTTAGCACATGAAGAAGATGCTATCTGATTTAACAAGAGCTTCCATAGTCTAATCTGCCAGAACACACAAGGTTGAAAGCAGTGAAGCATAAACTCCATCCCCAAGGAGACACCGTAGTAACTAAGCCCTTAAAGATTCATCTTAGAAGTCTTAGTTCAAATCTTTTTTCTTAAGGCACAAAAGGTAGATATAACCTGTTCACTCTTTTTTTCTATTTATTTTGTGTAATATGCACAATGGTAAAGTAATAAGAAAAACAACACACACCCACAACATTGGCCCATTTAACTAAAATTTCGCATTTTAAAAAGCAAGACAACTAAAATAGGAAAAAAAAGTTAAAGTTGATGCACCAAGATAAAAACTATCTCGGTGCATGAGACTCCCAGAGTGTAGGGTTTGAGAAGGATCAGATGTACACAGCCTTACCTTTGTTTTCACAAAGAGGCTATTTCTGTCTCTCGAATTGTGACCTCCATGTCACAAAAGAGTAACTTTACTGTTATGCCAAGACTTGCCCTCAAAGAAGAACAGGAAAACAAAATGGAAAAATAAACTCACCTCCTGTCCCAGATTGGCTCCATTAGGAATACATGTGTTACAAAGCTGAAGTCAAGACCCAATGCAGCACTTCCATCCATTAAAATAGCCATACAAGTTGGATCATCTAGGAACTCTGATAATGATTTGATCTGAAAAGTGCAAGATGTCAAAAAAAAATTCAGAAAGAAAGGACAAGAGAAAGAAATGAAGGAAACGAGGAAATGGGTCAAATATACCTTTTTGCTTGCATGCAATGGACTATAGAGCTCAGCAAATTTGATACCAGCAAGTGTCAACTGGTCCCACCCCCCCACCCCCCGGAAAAAAAACATAAAAATGAAAAGAAACAAAAACAAAAACAGAAAAGGAGAAAAAAAGAGAGAAGTTCCAAATAAATTGGCAATTAAGCATAGAAATACTCATTTACTAAAACAAAGTGGCAATTACCTGCTTTTTTATTGCATTTATATGCTCAAGAAATTGAGAAAATATAATGACTTTTTCTGAGGCTGTGTTGGACTCAGAACTCTGTCTGGAGCAGTTCTCCAATAGTCCCTCCGAATCACTCTGGGAAAAATGAAGTTGCTTATCAATGTTATTGACTTCATTGCCCCCATCTACAGAATAAACACCACCTTTGGTAGCCTCCTGAAGTGCTTTCAACCTCTGTACAAGATAAGTAACCTTACAGCTGGATGTTGATTCCCAATCAGGATCCCATTCATCCTGTGTAACATCAGACAACCCAGTTATTCCTTTTTTTTTTTTTTCCTTTTTGTTAGAACAACCCATTTATTAAGAAGGTTGTAGAAAAACCAACCTGTTTATAAGAAGGTTGCAATTCTATAAGATCTCTTGGGACAGGCCACTTTGGGTTTGAATTTTCAGCCCGGGCTATGGCGTCAGGGGTTTGCATTTCATACAACTTGCCACAACCAGGTAAAGTACATTTTTCACTATCCAGAGCAACACAATCTAGGCACAAAAGATGCCCACATGGTGTGATGATAGGTAGGCGGCACCATTCTTTGCATCTGAACCCATTTTACCGAAAAGGAAATGATGAATAAAAACATGAAACTGCACCTCCAAGTACAAATATGTTGTGCCAAGTGCAAAATTCAGAAACAAATGGCACAAAAGTCATAAAATTAGAATTACCTGAGGCAGTTGCCACCAAATTGTAGATTATATTTTATCAAAGCATATTCCTCTGATATGGGATCCAGACCTTGTCCAACTAACATATCCATCGTTTCCTGTATATCTTGAGCAACGTCTTCCATTTTAATATGACCTGCCACACAGCAAGACAGCCTGACATTCCTAAGAGTAGCACTTCGAAATTTCCACTGCTTTGAGTTGAGCAAACTTTCAATATGATCAGGATCTTTCCAGTCAGCCATTAGTATATTCCGCCGCACAGTAGCAACTAATTCATTATAACTTCTTGCATGCTCCTCAGTGAAACTAAGAAATGTAACTTTCTTAATACATGGAGGAATAGTTTTCAAATCCACTTTTCTAGCACTAATCAAGCACCTCTGTAGCAACTGCACCAACCGTGTGCAACCTTCTTCAATGTTTGCCTCAAGAGGTCTGAGGATTCCTGCTTCCCAATGCTTGTGATTAGATCCATAGGCTTCCTCATGTAGGAACATAAGCATTGGATGAAGATGTGACAACTGGCTATCCGGTGTGTTAGATGTTGGGGTTCCTGTCAGTAACCAGCGATTTGTAGCTGCCAATGAAGTAGCCATTTGCAATTTGTTTGTCAAGTTAAGACTAGAACCAAGAGTATGCCCCTCATCTAACATGACCCTCATCCAATGCACTTGTTTTAGAGGACTTTTTTTCCTCAGGTCCCACTCCGCACTCAAACGGTTAAAGGTAGTTATAACAATATCATAATCCCAGGCTAGATTATGAGCAGAAAGCTTTCCATGATCAGTCCAGATGCAGAGCCTCAACTGGCCAGGTTCAACATGCTTCAGAATTTGGGTTTTCCAGTGGTCAACCAGATTGGCAGGAACAACAATTAGAGTTGCTCTTGATAAATAGAACCTCGCAAAATTCAATGGCTCACACAAAGCTATTCTAAGAGCAGCTAAATCAAATTCTAAGTCGATGAGAGATTGAGGGTAATACCACTTACTGATATCCCTTTCTACTTTCTTTACTAGGCCAAATGCCTGAAATATTTTATGAAATCCATAGGCATGTCCAACATCAGAAACATAAGGAGCCAAGACTGGACCTACCAGGCCAGTTGTTTCCATTTGGGAGAGTTTTTCTGGAGAAAGTTTAGCCAGCCAAGTCAAGGCTCTCTTGGTTTTAGATTCCATCTTCGAATAATAATCTTTAAGCACACTTACGAAAAATGATACATTCTCCTGCTGCCCCCCCAACATTCCTTTGGTGTAAAATCCTGGGAGGTATGTTACGGATTCACAACTGTCCCAAGCTTCTTCTGCATCTTCACAACTCCTGTGTGCAGGGTCAATGTTCATGCTGCAGAACCATGCAGCAGCAGCATCAGCTACAGTTTCTTTAAGCTTCCTCCACTTCTGGCATGCATCACATTGAACCCAGTTCTCATTATATACTAAGTAATCAGCAGTGGCCTTTCCACAGGGCTTGTCAAGCCGTTTTCCCCAAGGAACATACTTTGGGGCACTAGAACAACGTTTCCTCTTGGTTGAATCTTCTCCACCCTTCTTTTTGTTACCAAAGACAGATTCTTCCTCAAATGAATTGAGAAGATTCTTCTTGATACAACTCAATCTTCTCGCGCATCGAACCACACGTGCCACTGGCTCTGAGCAAGGAGTTGATAATGATTTTTGCCCTATTGCAGGCCACATCTCGTTAGACCCTACAATTTGTTCCCTTGGATCCAATATCCTTGCTCTTTTAGGTGATGACTGACTTAGATTGAAATCTGTGCATTGATCCAAATATAGTTGTCCCCTACAAGCACCCTGGCTCCTTTTCCCCCAAGTTTTATTACCACATCTGAAATTATCAGCACTATGCTCATAATAGCCACATCTCTGATCACCATTGTGTGTGCACCAGGTAATTTGGACTCCCTCTGGTGGAGAAGCCAATGTTCCTTGAGTCTTTAGAATAAGGGAAAGAGCAGTTATAGTCTTTCCTAAGCCAGGTTCATCACAGAACATTCCTCCACGAAAATCTCTTATAGTGGGATCTTTCCCAACAACTATTTCACCGCAAATAGAATTTAAATGGAAAGTGAAACCATCCTCAGTTGAGAATTTCATGTACAAAGGATGTGGTAACACTTGAGGATTCCGCTCACGCTGCAACATCCACTCAACTGCTGCCTGCTGATGAGGAAACAGTTTAAGTTTCATGCAGGGCATGATTAACAAAGCCAAGGATTTCAAATGGCGACAGGTAGCAGCAACCCTGACAAGGTCTGTTGGTTTTAGCTCAGATAAAATTGTCATCAAAATATCATCTGTCAAGTCCCAGATACCAGGGCCATGAGAGTTGTCCAACGGACTCACTCTCGATGTATAATTCTTTTCCTTATATGACCTAGGCAAGCTATTGAAAATTTTGTGAAGCTCAAATCGCATTTTCGTTGAAGAATCAAGGGCATCACAATGCAATTTGCAATCGATAGCATGACAGACAGGGAGATTCCAAATGCTCCGATAACCTCCGTTGATACTTCTAAAGTACTCTCCTATATCTGTTTGCAGCAACCTTCTCTTCGCCCAGTCACAACTGCAGATTTGAACGGTGTCAGCAGGATATACAAAGGTCAATGGAGCACTCCACGCAACATTGTTCACAAAAATCCAATACACAACTGAAAGATTATCTTTTTACAAATCTGGCAAGAAGATCAAAACTCAGATCCTTATTCACTAAAAATAAATAAATAAAATGATTACACAGCATAAGCAAAAAGCAACCATTTGGTAAAAGAAAAAAATACAATGACTTGCAAGCAGAGTTCAGAGCAACTGCAAGAAACCAAAAGCTACAGGGTGGGACGTGTAAAGCTCCATTTTCTCTGTACAGTTGATGAATTTTTTTATTGAGAAAAGGCAGTATAAATCTCTGATTAGTGAACTCACAGCCCAACCCAGAACAGAGGACTATGAAACAGAGAACTCCAATAGTGCCTGATGAGGATTTTGCAGATGGTAAACACAAAGAAAAAGAGTTACATTGTCAAATAAAATCCAACAAGTGATGTTTTAATTTACATTGTCAAATACCAAAAAAATAGACAATATGCTAAGCTTTCTATAGGTATTTCTGAATCTTGGCACCCCAAGAACCCAAACACTGCCACAGGTTGGTTGGCCACAACCATTAATCACTTCCTTTACAAAGAACAGGAAATAATATGAAAGAAGAGAAAAACAATCAGGAAACCAAAACCAGAAAAAGAAACAGGAACCATAATTTTACTGCTATTAAACAAAAGAATCAAGATTGCCAATAAGTTTAAACTTGAACGATAGTGCAATTTCAAGTTGTTAGCTTTTGCCTTCTCCTCCCAAAAAGCAAAATTACCCAACCCAAGATCAAAATTGAACCGAGAAACATGACCACCTTCTCCCACGCACACCAACTGCACATACATACACATCTCGAAAGTGGGCTCCTATATTTGTGAAATCCAGATGTACGTAGTCTTACCTCTGATTTCGGAAGGAGGATGTTTCCGCAACTCGAATTCAAACTCTGTGACCAGCAGGAGGTCACGAATACATAAAAATAAATAGGCAATGCTGTTATGCAAGCAATTCAAAATGCCTAGCTCAAGCAATAGAAAACCCAAAATTATAACAACAAAAAGACTAAAGTCGAAACGCACAATTGAGATTACCTCAAGTGCCTGAAGAGAGCGCCGGCGATTGAGCCGGATTTCGGGAACTGCCAGCCGGACCACAACGAAATCGGCAGATAAACGTCCAGCAGCACAACAACCCTCGCCTCCTCCTCCTCCTCCTGCCCTATATCCACGTGCAAAACGCGCGCAGAAACCTCCACGCACCGGTGTGCCAGCAGCGCCTGTATCTGGTGCACCACGCTGACGCTCCCATTCACCATCCCAATCCCCCTCAAACTCTTCCTCCTCCTCCTCCCCCTCCCGCCGCGGGTCGCGTCGGCGGAGGAGGCGTCGTTTCTGTCGGCGACGAGCGGGGAGAGGAGTACGCCGTTCTCGGCTTTGAATTTAAAGTCCTTGCCGCAGTCGGGGATGACGTGGCAGGGGGAGAGGAACGAGGGGGCGGCGGCGGGGGGATTCGGTGGGGTGGCCCTCAGGACGGCGCAGGTGTAACCGCACAGCTTGTGATCCGGAAAGGGATCGTCCTCGGCTTCCATGGCCCGGACCGGGAAACGAGCGAGCTTGACGGTTACGTTTTTTCTCTTCTTTTCTTTTTTGTTTTTTGGGTTTTTTTTGTTTTTTTTTTTCTTCTGTTTGTGAGAGAGTAAATAACCAAGAGCAATTAATTAAATATAATTTTATGCATCCCTCGGGGGGGGCCCACTTTCGAGGGAAGCGATCAGCGGATAGGCCTCGCGGGACGTTGGAAGAGTTGGAGTTTGACTTGGAGAGATGTCTACAACAGAAGAAACGGCGTCGAGAGCGGAAAGTTCCAATTTGCCCCTTCGTATCCGCGCAAATTAAAGGCTCGGGGAGGGGGAACTGCGCGGCGGCGGGAGAGAAAATGCGAAATAAATTAAACCAATTTTAATGTGCAATCAGTTCATCGCTCTCTCTCTCTATATATATATATATATAAATATATATATCGATTGATTCATTGATTTACTATTTTTCTTTCTTTATTTGAAAGCTCGACGCCCCCACATGGGGGGGGGGGGGATTAATAAAGTTGCTGGACATGGGGGTTTTCCCTCCCCTCAGAAACTCAACTCGATCAACTTCGGCAATCATTAACGCGTTGATTTTGGCTCTGGGGGAAATGGTTTTAAAACTAGTCAATAAAGGTGCTGGCCTCGTTAATTTGCTCAAATGCTCATCGCCAACCATGTTAATTATTCTTATTATTATTATTATTATTATGTAATTTGCAAAGCAGTTTCGTCGTGGTCTCGCCGGTCTTTTGTCACTCTCTCCGCCGATTCCCACCATGAAAGCTCTCGTCTTTTTTAGTAGCTCTTTTAGAAAAGTTAGTCACTTTGGCTTCCAAACCCTGCTTTTGTTGGCCACTATTTCTTTAAGGTCTTCTTCCCATCTTCCTTCCTTCCTTCCTTCCTTCCTGGGGGATTCTCTCAATTGCTGTCTGATATAACTAAACTTCAGCATATTAATAGGCTGAGTTCTGCCTGCAATCAGACCTTAGCATCATCTTCCTGAATCCAAATTTCAATCATCAATCCATTTGCCTGCAACTTCTTTTTCTTCTTCTTCTTCTTCTTCTTTTTTAATTAGTCCCCACTAGATCTTGGAGCCGGAGACCTCTTTTTTGGCCTAAAAACGAGTCCAGTGCCAGTGAATTATAGCTCATTTGTTCATTTGGCTGCAAGTTCTTTCCAAGTTTGATTTCTTCTCCTTCTTCTTTTGTTTCTTTATGTTGGTATTTGTCAATATTATTACTTACCCTCACACTCACACCCTTTTCACGTGCAAGAAATTATAATTTGTATTTCTTTGTTTAATTTGAAGGGCAACACTTGGTGTGAGGTTGTTGTATTGTAACCCTGTGATCTCAGTTTTGAGTGCCGGAATCATCTCTTCGTAAAATTCAAAGGTTAAGGCTGAGTCTATCTCACTTTCTCAGCCTCTTATGCATCCAGCGGTAAAAGTCTAAGAGCCTTCCTGAAGCCAATGTTGGTGTATATTCTCTAATCAAAGTTTATGCTGCTCTTTAATCTTCTTTCCTTGTTTCCTTTGCAGGAACTTTCAATTGCAATCTGGATTTAACCGTTATTCCCATTCAAGCATGCTAAGCTAAGGTCTGGGATCAGGCTTTGTTAACCTTCACTTCTTTGTAAGTGTTGTGTCTATATTTTTCCAGCAGTCTGCATTCAATCAGTAAAAAGTCTTGATGTAAGTATACTGTGATAATACTAATATTGGTGAACTGTTTAATGAACTTGGGCCAGCCACTGCTTGATCTTCTTCTGCTTCTGCTTTCAATTCCATTGCGGATATTATCTCTCTCTCTTTTACAGTCTGAATTTATCTACTTTTGTTTGATCTCCATTACCGATATTATTTAACTGTTTCAAGTTCTTGTACATTCGGTCACTTCATCAAATTTCCTGCATAACAAATCAGAATGGCAAAAAAATAATTTATGTAGCTACCCCAATTAATTTTCGGATGAAAGCGTTGTTGTTGTGGGTCATCAGCTAATCACACACCGTAATTAGGAGAGACCAAAGTTTTACTTCACATTTAATTTTCAGCATGAGGCATCTTGATGAGTCCTAAAGTTGTGTCCCTTAACTGGTATAGATTGCTCAGTTGAGAGGAGCGCCAAATTGCAGAAGCAAGAGGATCCAATCAATTCTCCTAACCTCTTTGAAAGACTCTGTAAGCCTTCACACCAAAAGCAAAAAGTACCAATCACCAAGATTCTATCTTTTTGGTGTCTGATGCTTTTCTTGCTGCCATCTTCATCCTCCTAATCAGGCTTTTTGGCCCCAGTTTCCTTCAAATTTTCATGCCAAAGAGCACTTCATGAATCATGACCCACTAGCAAAAGACTCACTCTCCTTCAATCCAAATTAAACTGTAACTATGTATCAACATGTTAAGCTTGGGTCTGTGATGTGATCAATCTTCATTACTCATTACGTTCTGTCTGAATCAAATTTCCATCGTTAATTTCCCTGCAAGTTTGATTTCCTCTTCCCCCCCCCCGCCTTTTTTTTCTGCTGTTCATTTATGGTAGAATCAGATCAAAATAATATATTTAAGATGAATTTATTGCCTCATTTTCTAATGTTCTGCAATTAGAAAAAAATTTGGTGGAACTCCATAATAATAATAATAATAGTGAATTCTTTAATCAAATTATGTTACCTAATGCTTGATCTTTTTTCTTTTTCTTTCTTATTCTAGAAATTCCATGGCAATCTGCAGCCACTCTACTACCATGACTACATCAGCATCTGAAGCTTTGTGATCAAGCTGTGGCCTGCTGCTGCTGATTCTTTTGTCATCAAAACATCAGTCAACATCTTCTTGTAAGTTTGGTTTCTTCTTCCTTTTTTGTTTTATTGTTTCTATTTTCCTTCCTTTAAACAATTATTATGACTTAATCCCACACCCTTCAGAGAAATCATAATTTTTATTTTTTCAATTGTCAAAATATTTAATGTTTTTCTGCCCTTCACATTCTTAATCGGCCATTGTCACACACACAAAAAAAAAAATTCTGATTTTGAGACTAGTTCTTACTTTTTTATTAATCAAATGCAGCATATTTTGAAAAAGTGAAAAAAAGGAAATAATATTCTAGACATATTTAAAAGGCATTTACAAAATTTCAATAAATTTAAAAGACAAAAAGAAGAAATTATATATTTTAGTTTTATATCTTAAAAACAAATTTTATTTTTTTCTACTCTGTTATAACTCTTTATTGTTATTGTTATTTTTATATTTACTTGGGGAAGTGAAAACAATGTCTCCACAGATTTGCCAAACATAATCTCAATTGGCACGTTATTAATAAATCTGCATCTTGGATGTTTGTTTTCCTTCTTGTTCTTGTTCTTCCTTTTGTTGGTTTACTTTTCACTTGCACTAACACCCTTTACTTTACTTTCCACAGAAAAGCATAAATAAACATATATGTCATGGCAGGAGCATTGGTTGGAGGGTCATTTCTCTCAGCTTGCCTTCAGGTTTTATTTGATAGACTGGCTTCTCACCAAGTGGTGGACTTCTTCAAGGGCCAAAAACTCCAAGATCGACTGCTGAAGAAACTGAAGACCAAAATGACTGTTATCAACAAAGTTCTTGATGATGCAGAGGCTAAGCAACACTCTGATCCAGATGTGAAGCAGTGGCTTGACGAGCTTAAAGATGCTGTTTATGAAGCTGAAGACTTCTTGGATGAGATTGCTTATGAAGTTCTACATTTGAAGATAAAAGCTGGATCACAAACCAGCCTTGAAAAGCTGCACGATTATACCTCTTCTCGTAACCCTTCTAAAATGGGAAAAGAAGAAAGGTTGGAAGAGATCCTTGAACAACTTGAAGATTTAGTTGAGCAAAAGGATGCACTTGGTCTGATAAATGGTGTGGGAGAACGACCATCATTGCAAAGAACACCAACCACGTCCATTGTCGATGAATCTGCTCCTTATGGAAGAGATGCTGACAAGGAAGCAATGTTGAAATGGTTGCTGTCCGGTGATGTGAGTAGCAATAACCCAAATGTGCTTGCTATAGTGGGCATGGGTGGGCTGGGCAAAACCACACTTGCTCAACTTGTTTACAATGACAGTAGAGCACAAGAGCATTTTGGCACAAGGGCATGGGTGTATGTATCAGAAGAATTCGTTGTTTCTAAAGTATGGAAAGAAATTCTTGAAGAAGTCACGAAAAAATCTTATAATACAGTCAATGTTAATCAACTTCAAGCTGAACTAAAGGATAGGCTGACAGGAAAATAATTTTTACTTGTTTTGGATGATGTTTGGAACGAAAACTATCTTCATTGGGACCGTTTATTGGAACCCTTGAAATTTGGACAAGAAGGTAGCAAAATTGTTCTGACAACACGCAGCAAACATGTTGCACAGATTATGCAGACTGTTCCAGCTTCTCATCAGTTGGATCCACTGCAAGATGATGATTGTTGGTTATTGTTTGAAAGGCATGCATTCATTGAGAGGGATTCTAATGCTCATCCTGACTTGGAAAGGATCGGGAAACAGATAATAAAAAAGTGTGAAGGTTTGCCTTTGGCTATAAAAGTACTTGGAGGCATTCTATGCTCCAAAAGAGATCCTAGTAAATGGACAAAAGTACTTGAAAGTGAGATGTGGGATTTACAATGTGATGGCACACTTCCAGTGCTTAGGTTAAGCTATCATTATCTTCCATCTCGTCTAAAACCATGCTTTGCATATTGTGCAACATTTCCCAAGGATTATGAATTTATGAAAAAGCAGCTTATCCATTTGTGGATGGCGGAAGGTCTTCTAATCCAACCTAGAATGAACATGGAGGTAGAGGAATTGGAAGAAGCAGGTGAAGAGTCCTTTAATGATCTTGTGTCAAGATCATTTTTTCAGCAATCACCCGAAAGGGAAGGCTTTGTTATGCATAATCTTATTAACGATTTGGCTAAATCCATCTCTCGAGAATTTTGCTTCAGATTGGGTGTTGATAAACTGCGCGAGGTGACCAGAAGGAGTTGTCACTTATGGCTTAGGAAAGGAGCAAAGGATGAAGTCAGTAAGATTCACATAGTCCAAGGTCTGCGCACAATATTGATTGATGAATGGGCGTGGCTTGATAGTATTGAAGGCGAGGAGATGAATAATTTATTGCCAACATTTAGACGTCTGAGAGTGTTGCTTTTGTGTTACTACAATATGGTTAAGTTGCCTGATTCGATTGACAACTTGATTCATTTACGGCACTTAGATTTCTCTAACTCATCGATCACAGAGTTGCCTGATTCTATCGGTGGTTTGTACAATTTGGAGACCCTGATCTTGTATCAGTGCCAGCAACTGGTGGGGTTGCCAGCCAGCATTGTAACATTAGTCAACTTGTATCAACTTGATATTAGAAAAACAAGATTGCAAGTGATGCCACCGCAAATGGGTAGACTGAAAAGACTTTGAGAGTTAGCTTATTTCATTGTGGGAAAGCAAAGTGGGACAAGCATCAAAGAGTTGGGGGAACTTCAGTGCCTACGAGGACAGCTTTGTATTCAGAACCTTAGAAATGTTGTGCAAGTTGAAGAAGCTACGGAGGCCAACTTGAAGGGTAAGAAGAATCTGGAGGGCTTAGAGTTGATTTGGAGTAACAGGGGCAATGAAGGTTCATTGCATGAAAGGAGTGTGCTCGAGCAGTTCAGCCCCATGTGAAAATTAAATGGCTTTCAATTTATGGCTATGCAGGTACAAGGTTTCCACATTGGATTGGAGACTATCCTTTCTCAAATATGGTGGACTTGAAACTGGAGGGTTGTAGGTATTGCTTGTCCTTACCATCCCTTGGGCAGTTGGGATCTCTAAAGTGTGTCTCCATTGAAGGGTTTGATGACATATTAACTGTTGGGTCTGAGTTCTATGGGGATTGCAAGGAGCCACCATTTGGAAGTTTGGAAGTTTTAAGATTTAAAAAGATGCTAAAATGGCATGAATGGATTCCTTATGCTGCAGACACAGATGATGACGATGATGAGGCTGCTACTGCTGCTTTCCGTCTCCTCAAAGTACTTGAAATCATAGATTGTCCCAACCTGACGGGGACTCCACCCTCTCATATTCCTTCTTTAACAGAACTTCGAATTATAGAATGTAAACAACTAGCCTCAATTCCAAGGGCTCCAAAAATTGTGGAACTTTTGATTGAGGACGATTTTTGTAAGATGCTATCAGACAAATCAACGTCTAGGAAACGGTGTCTTGAAGTTCACAAATGGCACTCCCCCAATTCACCCCTAGAGGTATATCCAGAATACGAGGCAGTGATGGCCACTAATCCTTCCATTACTCTGGAATGTATTTATATCAATAATTGGAATTTTGTCGAGTGCTTTCAATTGGATGTCTGCCCCAGATTGCAGAGTCTTACTATCTCTGATTGTCCAACCCTGGAAACCCTCTCTGCATTACCTGAGGTACCTCTTGAGCATTTCAAATCTCTCAGAATAAAGGACTGCTCAAATTTTAAGTGGCTTCCAGAATGCATGGCCTCTCTCTTCCCTTCTCTTGTGCAACTACATGTTGTTAATTGTCCAGAGCTGGAGTCCTTTCCCAAACATGGTTTGCCTTCCAATATAGAATCACTTGAGGTTTTCAATTGCAACACACTTACGGCTGGCCACATGCAATCACTAGCCATGAATTTGCATAGACTTCCCAATCTTTCACACCTTGGTATTGGTGAGGAGATGCTGCTGCCCTCCACACTCACCTCTCTTAAAATCTCGCATTTTCCAAATCTGAAGTTATTGGACAACCGGGGTCTTCAAGCCCTGTCTTCTCTCAGAAGTTTGAAGATTGAGGAATGCCCCAAACTTCAGTTCCCAGAAGAACTGCAACTTCCCTGCACCCTTGCTTCTCTTAAAATAGCACTTAAAAATTTGCAATCTTTGGATTACTGGGGGCTTCAACATCTCACCTCTCTCAGAGAATTGACAATCCATGAGTGCCTGAAGCTCTGCTCCATCCCAAAGGAAGGGGTACCCCCCTCCCTTGAGAAACTATTTATCTGGAGATGTCCTCTGCTGTAAAAAAGGTGTGAGCGGGAGACCGAAGATGATTGGCCCAAGATTTCTTTCATCCCCAACATATACATTACCTAAGGGAATATCCCAATGCTAGTCTATTTACCAAGCTCAGGTCTGACAAATTCCAGTCTCAACTTCTTGTACTTTATGTTCTTCTTTTTCTTCCATTTCAGTTTCCTCAGGTTCCACTTAATCAATGCCTCAATTTATGTTATCAGTGATCTATCCTTTATTTCTTACAATCAAATTGTTCAATTTCCAATATCTGTTATCTATCCAAAGAGATGGTGCAGGACTTTGACATTGACAAACCATTTGACATGGCAATTCAAGAAAGAAACTCGAAAAGATATTCTTTTACTTGATTTGAGATATACACTTCTAAAAGAGCTTCTTTGTCTTCTAATAGTTTACCAGCCTTTTCTGATTAGCTCTTCATTGCAGAGCTTGTGGAAATAATCAGCTTCATGTGCAAAATTTTCATTTTCCAATGCACCCTATCATATGCCTTTGCGTCTCCACGTTGAATATATTTCATTAGAAGCATTCATTTTAGCAATAGAAATGAAAATAGATGTTGATATAGATTACCAGTTAGGTTAGATGCCACATTCCATTTTCTCAGCTTCCCCTCTCTCTAGTAGGGTGCATGTTAGAATAGATAGCAGCAACAGAGTGGCTTATTCACACGAAAAGTTGCTCTGCTTTCTGTCTTAGTTGCATTAATGGCTAGGAATTAACGCAGCAGTATGAATGTTGAATGGTCATGTCAATTTTTTGTCTTTGTGGCTCAGAGTATATAATCTGCCATGAATTTCTCATATTGCTTAATCGCGATTCAGCAATTTGTAATAGAGTCTAAAACAGTAGTTGTGCAATAGTGCATTGATTCTCTTGATTTATGTAATGTAGGGGGTGTTTTTATGCAGTGAGAAAAGAGCAATTAGCTGCATTTAATTTCTTGGTGATCCTGTGCTTGAGATGGAGTGAAATGTGAAACTGCCACCAGATTGACTAATTGGAGTTGCTTTTAGCATCGATCGGAGCAGGAAATTATGGATTAAGTCGTCCTTTCTGCAAAGTTTGTTATGTGTTTTCTAGTTTTGTTATACAGCTATGGCAATGCTATATATATACATATGCTTGGCGCCTAATTTAGATATATGGCCTATTTATGGTACTTTTCGGGTCCTTTCAAAGCTATGTAGGTTTTGTACAATAATGCATGTGCCCTGGATTTGAATCCATAAAGGAAGGGTCACAAAGATGTTGTTTCTTTTATCGTCTTCCTCTTTTCTCCTATTTATCCATGAAGACAGCCCTATGTTATTTCACCATTGATTCTACAGTACAATTGAATATTTTCATTAATCTAGTTACTCGAAATTTACGAGTTTAAGTCGTGAAAGCAGTCTCTATAAAAAGAAGGGTAATTTTGAGTGCATCTATTTTCTGAAGTGTTCGACATTTAGTGAATAAATTGGAGCCAAGGAACCTGATGTGGTAATTGTATCCACCCAACCTGGCATGTTTGCATCTTAAGGCTATATTGGACAAAAATCCATTAACCAGTAAGGCCTTTTGATATAGCTCTCTGATAAGTGGGGATGACCTGGTGATATCTTGAATGCAAGCAAAGATTCACTCATTATCCCGCTCAAGACAAGCCGCTGTAAAGACGCTTTTGAAACACAATGTAGGCCCTTTTCAAAGAGAAGACAACAGAGTTCTGCCCTGGAAGCAATGATAAATTTATACGTACGTGGCCATGAGATGCTCTAGCGAAGCATTGAGACAAATTGAAGCAGCAACCGCTGTTAGAGATGCTAATAATGAGAGTGATACTTGGTCTCCACAATGCAGTTACCGTTTTATGGAATTAAGGTAACGGAGGATTTATTTACTTATTTGATTGCATATCCGTGTTGTTAGTGCTTGAGTGCAACGAGAAACTGCGACGGGGAAAATCGAATCGCTTTCGTATCATTTGGCGCAGGGCGAGTATGCTTTTCAAGCTTTGTCGTCAATCGCTTCTGCAACGATTGTTGTCATCTAGCTTCGTGACACAGCTATGGCAATGCAACATGCCATGGCTTATTTTCTCTTATCTTCTTTTTAATTCCATCTTTTCATAAACGTAGCTCCCCAGTTGACTTTCTTTTGATACCGGGCTAAATTGCAAGATATCAACACAACTCTATGTTGATTAGTGCCGGGTTAGCCTGCGATTAGGGATATCTAAGTACTTTCAACTGTTGCTCTTGTTCTGTTGATTCCCAAGAGGCACGTTTGATCTCTTAGTCTTGAGAATGGATGAAACTGTACATCTATTGAGAAATGGAACTGCCTAGATAATGGATCAAAAAATAATGCATGAACCTACCTAGATAATGGAATTTTAAATGTCAATGCGGGGGTTATTGTAAAATTAAAATCAAAAGTTGGTTCAAGACTCAACTTGATACAAACTACATTACATTCTAAACTAGAAAGAAATTGCACAAGTCTTGTATTTTTTTTGTTCGCTAGCCCTAAATTAGAAGCAGGCAGTCTGCAGTGCTTCAACCACAATTAAACCATACAAAAAGAAGAGAAAAAAGAACTCAAATCATTAAATAGTGATACAAGTCTGGATGAGCAAAGCAATGCCATGGCAAAAGTTTCCTTTGAATCAATAGGCAGTAGGCAGCGAACCTTTTTGATGTCCAACTGGCTACTGAGGTGTCTGGGAATGCGGGGGTGGACCAGGTGGCAGTGGCGGGGGCATACCAGACTGACTCCCAGACTGAAAGGAAACATAAACAAGTGGACATCCATAATTTACCTCACACGGTAACAGGCACTGATGAGAAGTAGAACCATGCCGAGAAAATGCAACAATCCATTACAAGCTCAGGGATCACGCGTTTGACATGCTAGAGAAATGTATACAATGATGTTCCTTTTTTCTATTTTTCTGTCATGGTCCATTTAATTATGTCACAACATAAAGTGGGAAACCATATAAAGAATATTTACAGAAACCAGTCTGCTACTGAGATTCAGCAAGAGCACAGCAGTTCTTAGAACATCCTATAGAAAAACTGCTGGTGAATATAATCTTACGAAAAAAGTAATCCCTCAAAACATGATGCCGGGAGAGTAAGGCAGCTGTCAGGAAGGAGAAGCAATACTGAAAGCAAAAATAGCATGCATTGAATGTTATGAAGGTTAGTATCATATGAAGGGCACATTTTATCCCTGCTGGCAGAAAAAATAAACCACTCCATCATAATTATCTTATGAAAAATAAACCATATTCACTACCCAGTGAGCAACATCTGCAAATAATCAACAATTTGTACTGTATTCAGCAACTCCCATACATGTATGATTTGTATTTTATAAAGCCACTTCTAATATGCTTTCGTGGTCATCCTAGACCCAGACTTTATGGAATCATTGAGAAAAATTCATTGGTGCCATGATCGTCAGTTATTTAAGTTTTTTTCGAAAAAAATGACCGTGCCAGGGAATGCCAATTCAGAAATTCATATAGGTGAAAACTTATTGCATTGTTACTGGGAGCTCAAAAAAAAAAAAAAAACCACTCACCTGGTACGGATTGAAACCTGGCATTATGGGCATCTGCCCACCTTGTGGCCGGCTGAACGGAACACCCTGCTGATACCCAGACGCACTTGATGGGCCCTGCATATTTGGCAGGCCATTTGGAAAGCCCCCAACTGGAGGAGCAGCACTTGTGGGTAATGTGCCTGAGTGCATTGGATTCATGCCCATAAAATGGCCCTGTGGTAATGGAGGAACCATCTGATTCACTGCACCTTGGATCCCCTGCAAGAAAGGTGCCAAACTAAATATTAGGATGTCCAAATCTATTTTCACACCCAAATCTTTCCAAAAACAACCAGTGTCCAGAAAGGGAACTTGGTGAGTACACAAAAGCATTTTCTAAAGATTTGCATGAATCATACAGCACGTGGGACCAAGTAACCCTGAATTCAATGTAGAAGCTGAAAAATAAATATATAGCTGTTCAATATCATACCATTTGGCCAGGCATTGACGAAGGAACTGGCAGAGATCCTGACATAGAAGATGGGATTGATGAAGCCACACCAAGTGGGGGCATTTGTGGAGGTCCTGGTAGAGGGCGAGGTAGATGAGGATGAGGGAGCAACGGTAAATGAGATGGAGGCTGTAATTGCTGCATATTTGGAGGTGGCATAGGCATTTGCTGACCAAGTGCCTGGTGTTGCTGATGCTGCTGAGGATTTTGTTGATAACCCTGCTGCTGATTTGCAGTAAGAAGAGAGGGATGTGGAACAGGAGGAAGAGGAGGGACTCCTAAAGGCAAAGAAATAGGAAGAGGCTGCTTCTGCTCCCCATGGGCTGATCCATCTAGAGATGAAATTAGCAGCGGCATTGCAGCTCCAACACCCGGAATGGTTCCCTCATTCCGATTCAATCCAGTGGAGAATGGACCTGGAGTTGTTGGTTGCTCGGGTACAAGGAAATTACCAGGCAAGCGACCAGTGAGGGTAAGGTTTTGATCACCATAACCTGACAGATCACAATACTGGGGTCATCACAACTTGAACTTTTTCTTTTTTTTATTAAATCCAAGAAGTCAATTCATTTGCATGAAAAGCTGCAAATATTTAAGAAAAATTCAATATTCAATATTTAAGAAAAACATCAGTTCAACTATATTCAGCTAACATTAGTCTCCAAAATCATAAACTTGGCCTGACCCACATTACCTTTGTCACGAGCAGTGTCCCCAGGCCTATTTCTGCACCAGAACTTTGTAGTGTGATCATTCCCACCACTGCAGATGAATTCATGCAAGTTTAGAGACTGATGAGATGGCAACGACCAAAAACACCTTAATCAGTTAAAAGATCTGCTTTAAGTTGTACAACAAATAGCAAGTTAGAAACAAGTACGCAATTATAGATACATCATACAGAACCAACTGAAAAAAAAAGGGATCAGTGCGCTTGGAGAAACAAAGCCACAATGCAGTATGGAATAAAAAATCTTCATCATTAAGAATACTGTAGTATTTTATAAACATCCAGGCATTTACAATCATGAATCTTTTCCAGACACACTTCACCACTGTTAAGATATTTTTGTGGTCATTCATTTGCTAGGATTATGTTCATTTGTGAAAATGTTCAAAGTATGGTCATGACTAACAATATTTAACTTTTTCATTCTCAAGCTTGTCTTTAAGTAGCTAAGTTTTCAATGGTTAGAGGACTCAATTTCACAGGAGGACCAGCACATACAGGTCAATAAAGTACAAGGACACACGAAATTCATCCCATACCAAAGAGATTATTAAAGAGAAACATTATGCATACAGGATTCCGCTATTTTGGTGTTCTATGGCTCATTTATTCATTCATTTCAGCTAATAGAAAACTAAATCTCCACTGATTGGTCCATGGACTACGAGAAAGGACCATCAAATAATGCTCTGTTTCACCTGCAAAGAAGATATCCAATAGGATGCCACGCAAGATCCCACACGCTATTATCATGGGCATTGGGGACTTCAATTTGGGGAGTTTCGTGCCTGTGCATCATAATAGCTTTCCTCAATAAATAGTGAGCTTATCCAATGATAGATCAAAATTATCAGAAATAGAATCAATAAACTATAACTGAGACATCATCCAAAGGACAAATGAAGAATCTAGCACATTCCTGAGAAGAACTCCATTCCCATTTCCTTTTCCCTGTACCAGAAGTGATAACCAAAGATTGATAATTCATGATAAAAACAACACTAGCAATGGACCCGAATATTAAGCCCTCATAGCTAATTAACTATTAATGCACTCTTACCTGCTTTTGAACCCTTTCTGACATTCCCATAGTTCATTTCCTCTACTTTACAATTTTTATATTCTAGGTAAACTCAAAAGTTTAAGTAGTAAACCTTTCACTCTTTTACCCCAACAGAAATGATATTTCCAAGCAATAGCATATGCATGTTACCAACCAACCCATTATATGCATTGTTTGCATGTGTTGTGTTTGTTTTATTATCATATATCTCTACCAAGGAATAAAGACATCTCTGAATAGATGTCAATGATGTCATGCTCTCCTGCTTATCACTTCCTATGGTTGATTTTTTTTTTTCTTTTTAACTAGTTTTGATGGGTGAAAGTGGGACTCGAAACTAGGACCTCTTGGTCCCAGACCTCGGCTTTAAGCATTAAGCTGTTCCTATTAGTATTGCCATTAAGCACATGTCACCAATAGGTAAATTATGTCATCTGCCCGGAGGTCATCTCTGATTAGCATCGCAATCTGTGGGATGTGCCTGCAACAATGGCAAAGGCATCTGGGACCAAGAGTCTGATTGGGATAATTGCACATAATGACATGAAGATTGAACCAGATATAACATCAAAGTCAATCCACCTGGTTAGTGTCCTAACTATGCTACAGCACATTAAGATCCTCTGCTAACACAACATAAAATATTAATAATAATAATAATCGTAATTCAACAGTAACATAGCTATTCTACTTACAGAATGCAACTTACCCGACAATCCAATGGAAAATGGATCCATCAAAACTCCCACTAACAAAGTAATCTTCATGAAATGGATGCCAAGCCAAGGCTAGAAATTAAGAAGAATGCATATTAATATCTCCTCAAACAGATTGGGCCAGAAAGAGAGTTAACAAAAATAAGCAGATAGGCATTTTAATCTACAAACTGCGAGCATGTTAGAGGACAAATAAACACCACTTTTATATAGATTAAGCCTAGCGAGTAATTAAAACTGAATATACAATAAAAGTAGCCATATATTGAAGGAGGAATTCCCATGTCATCCAAAGGTTGCACACTTTATTAACCCATGTCAATGTGAGAGTAATTGTATTAACAGTGGTATCTTTGACAAAATTAGGCAGTACTCTTTTTGGCTCAATGACTCAAAACCATTTCAGGTTAGTTTCAAATAATTTAAATACAAAAATCCTTTCAACAGACATATGACAATGCAAACCCCCAGTCATTTTCAGATCATTTTTATCCAAACCAGTAGTAATCTACAAGCTAATCTAGGTATATCTGCACAGGTTATAATTTTCTCTCACGAAATAGTAAAATATTAACTTGGCCATCTGATGTAGGACAGAATAGAGAAACAGAGGAAATAGGGCGGGAGAAGAAAGGAGAGGGGAGAAACTGCGAAAAATTAGGGAGAGCAGAGCAGAAAGAAACAAATAGACAAGCAAAGTCCAGAGAAACACAGGAAGGAGAAAATGATAACTCCATGTTTAACTGAAATCAACAACTCAAATGTCAAATCCAAAATAACCAACAGGCTTATTTATAAGAAAATGTAAAGAAAAACCCAAAATAAAGGATAGCACCTACTATAGGAGTACCTCTCAGAACAAAAGGTACTAAGAAAAATGATGGATAACAAAAACCCTACTTAAAAGTCCATTAAGCTCCTACAACACATCCATTCCAAAATTTGCAAAACAACCAAATTGGTCATTCTGTTGCCTTGTGCTCCAAAGCATTGAGCCATTTACTTC
The DNA here is from genome assembly GCA_019804595.1 of Bruguiera parviflora. NCBI lineage: Eukaryota > Viridiplantae > Streptophyta > Magnoliopsida > Malpighiales > Rhizophoraceae > Bruguiera > Bruguiera parviflora. The sequence goes on along the minus strand of CM034054.1, from coordinate 198,499 downwards.
CAGAGTACAAATTCCTTGCTCTCTGATATATTTATGCAGTCAACAATCTTCATAGTTCACGTTATAGGGATGATCCACAGAGTCTAAGGTGAAATTTGCCAGTAGTTAATAAAATTCCTGGAAAGCTAGCCCATTACACATAAATCCTTTAAATGTACTCTAAAAATGAGCCCAATACTTGTTTTTAACTTGTTTATAGCTCATTCAATACTCTTAGCCTGATATGCATAAACTAACAATATTGAAAATAAAAAATGAAAACTTTAAAGCATTGCAATGGTGTCTAAAAACAGATTTTGTAACAAATGCTATAATGAATCAGCTGTTGTTATCACCAAAACAACTGCCAAAACAATTAAAGGACTAAAACTTGTTATAAACATTTCTTCAAAATACTATGAAGCAGACAATAAGAATAACACCACCAGCTAAAATATCAAAAAGTGAAGTACTATGTGCCTTCAGGAGAGGTGGTCACTGCAATAATGCCATTTCTTCCTTCATTGCTTTATTTCTTGGTCCACCCAATATATGACTTTAAGTTTTTAACTTGAGAGCAATCCATTTGATCAGTAGCAATGCAAACTCTATCTTAGGTCTAGACATTTATGAAGAAGCTATCATCTACTATTTTTGCCATTATTGCATGAGCATGTCTTTCTCAACTTTACTCCACTTCAGGGCATCCCAATCTTAGCATTTTGATTGATTTTTTTTCTTTTTGGGCATATTTAGATAGTATTACCATGGCTACATTCTTAATGCTCTATGCTTTCTTTCTTCTTAGATAGAACACAACACCTTCTCTATTATTTGAAAGCCATTCATAGCAACATTTCCTTCTTATCTAAAAATTAGACAAAGAAAAATCACCCCCAAAACATCTATAGAAGAATAATACGAGGACAGTAGGCATACAAGAAGTTTAAAAGGAAGAGTGAAAGCCATCTTTTAATTAATTTCTGCAATTGAAGTGAGGTTCCAAATCATTAAATTCACAGGAGAGATTCATTTATGACACCCATAATAGGTCATTTTAAACTTCAGCATTTACAAATGCCGAGGTGAAATCTAGTCATTATGCAGCATTCTCCATATCACTTCTATCATTTCATTATTGTCATTTTGACATTGTTTGGGCAGAATTTATTAAATACAATGCTTGTTAGGTGAAATGTATCACTAACCAGTAACATCCTTCCGATGGCCACGGAAAGATTCAAGCTCCTTCATAGCCCGCACATCATAAAGCTTCATGTTCAGGGAGAAAAAAAAATAAATTGATTGAAGACAAAAAAGAAGATAGAACAAAACAAAAGGCAAAATATTCAATACTCATTGTCTAACAATCTGAAAAGGAGTTTGTATGAGATGAATCACTGACCTTTATAATTTGATCCTTTGAAGCTGTGAGCACCCAATTACCATTTTGGTTCCACTTGACACAAAGTACCGTACTCTTGTGCCCATGGCTGCAAGACACCCACATTCCTCAAAGTGATGCTATAGAACTTCTCAAACTGAAAAATAAGTTGATCACCAAGAAAATGTTGCACTCACAAAGAGCACAGCTCCTTCCCAGTTTTAGCATCCCACAGTTTTACAAGGTTGTCTTTTCCACCTAAAGAGACAAAAATCACCAAGTAAAGTTATGTCAACCTAGAAAAAAATTATGTCAAAAGAAGGCTCAAACCTGAAACTAATAGTGACTTTGTAGGGTGCCAGTCAACACTTTTCACATCCCAACCATGGCCTGCCTGAGTTCAAAACCATGGAAAGAGAACTCTTGGTTAATCCAGGCACAAAAAACATTCATACAGCACAAGTTTTATCACAACTTTCTATAAGAAAAAAGAAAGAGAGTTATACAGAGGAAACAAGCATCCTTCTTAAAAGAAAATAGATAAAAATAAAAAATGAAATTTAATTAAATAAATAACTAGTAGAGATAATATGAGACAAATTAAAAGCAGCACAGCTGACACATTGACGAACACCAAGAAAAAAAAAAAATCTGTTTTGCAGTTACATAGCTATAGAAAGAATGGAGGCAGCAATGCTATGGTTCTCACACCTATATAAATGATATTGTTCTTGGTTAATAAAACAACAAACAAGTTATGGTTAGAGTTACCTTTTAAAAAAGAAAAATAATGTTTTCAAGATTGCTTTTTTCTTTGTTGGATGGAAGATCTTCCATTAATATAGTGTTGAAGAAAAGTACTAGATCAAGGATAAGGAATCCTTTTTGAAGACACAGCAAAACCTAAGAACCAGAAAGATACTAAGATCTTGAACAAATTGTACACGCATTTATGTTGAGTTTACTTAGCCAAATACCAATAATATTATCTGCAAATCCAGGGTGCTTATACTTGAATAAGGAAATAGAAAGATGATGCCAAACAAAACTGCACCTCAATAACTCATTATATTTGGACATTCACCCATCGACACACCTAATGAGAAGTCAAAGCACATTACCAGTTAAAGAGCGATCTTCTTGACACCGAGCAAAGTCCCAAACTTTGACAGTAGTGTCATCAGAGCAGGAACAAAACTTCAAATCTGTCCGGCAGAAGCTGTTCAAGAGGTTCATTTCATGAAATGTTTCAATGGTATATGCTCACACCGGTAGTTATGAAGCAATTATCTACCTTAAGTCTCGAACTGATTCCTTATGAGCAGATTTATTGGCCTTCACATTATTCATGTTGCTCTGCCAATACCTAAAAACAATTTACCCTGATATAAATATACACATAAGCAAAATACATTTGAAGAAGAATGGAAATTCATGTAGGACAGATCTAGGGGTTATCCTACATGTGCAGTTGTGGCAGGTTTAAACCAGGGAAAACTTAGGAATTTAGGATTGTGGATACTAAGGATAATCATTGTTTGGATGTTGAAATGGAGTTGATTAAGAGAATTTTATTGGCTATTTTAAGGACTGCAAACAGTAATTCTAATTAATCCAGCAATTAAAGTATATAAGAAGAAGAATAGAGAAAAAAAAGCTTGAGTATAAAATTATATATACATATATATATATATATATATATAAAGCTCCATTAAAAATATATATATATATATATATATTACTTAATTGATCCCCCATCATCACCAGAGACCATCCAATTGTCATTGTGACTCCATGTCATAGACCTGATGGCTTGATCATGGGCCTGCATATTACAAAATGTTGCAGAAAGCAATCAAATCCAACCTGGCTAGTTATTCCAAATGCCACCTCTAAAAACACCATGTACCTGAAGGATCATTTCAAAGTTAAATGACTGTCCATTCCAAAGAGTGAATTCTCCACTTTGTGAGCCTGTGATTAGACGCCTTCCATTAGGAGTCCACTGAGCATAAAGAGAATGATCAGAACCATGTTATGTTATTGGATAAAGCAACAGCAAAAGTGAAATGATTTTAATCAGATTAAGAGAAAAATAAATTCACAAGTAAAACATCATCTAACTTCTTGGGGCATACCATAAAAAAAAAAAAAACACATCATTCAACAACATGCACAGTTAAATATTATGTATGTAAATATTCACAAATGAATACCTATTAATGTATTAAAAGATCTACCCTCTTATATTCATTAACAGAAGAACAAATTAAACATGGAATATGAGTCTCAAAAGCCTACAACAAATAAACCAATCAAGAAAAACTAATTGAATGAGTCAACCGACATGATACACATTTCTTTAATTACCCTCCTTATATTCACCATTACTTCACTAAACTTTAGCTGACATCTGGAGCTTAAAATGGAAATCAGTGCATCAACTAGCACTTCTTCTTTCAATCTATCCTCATGCAAACATGTAAACTTTCTCACTGTAAGAAAATCAACAATCTGATAGTTGTATAACAGGGAGGAAAAACAGAGCTTCTAGAAGCTAAGAACATTATCAGCAGCACAAATGATGCCAGAAATGTTGCCCCAATGAGACTTACCAAAACCTGATTAATGGAACAACGGTTCTTGTTCAGCGACGTATGAACAAATTTTGCAGCAAAGCTAGTTGATGGGTTATCAGAATGAGCAACTGTTGGCAACATCTACACCGAAGACTAACATGTGAGGAGAATGAATATGTTGTGAGGACAAAAATCAAGATTAGAGCAATAACTGCTTCAGTAGAGCATCACTGATCACAATTTTGGAAAACAAAAAACAGCATAATAAATAGACTTCATCTACTGACATCGATTGCTGCAGCTGCTGTGGCTTGCATTGTTGTCCGGTCCCTTGAGTCCCGCTGCCACATACGGATCTGCATGAACGGGGAAACAGGATTATGCATAGGCAAAATGGATACAAGGTTCATCGGACAACAACACAATAGAGGTTATAAAGTGAATAAGATAACACATTCAAAAACAAACTACAGACAGCCTCATATCTACTATCTGGCATCTACTTAAGCTCACTTCAATGAGATATGCAAATTTTTTCTCTTAATTACCACATCAAAGTACGTTATGTCCTGCCATGACAATACAGAATTCCAGGGGTAGGATGGCTTTCTTTCTAAAATAATGATGATATGAAGATAACCCACCCATTTACAAGCTCACATGTAATGTACAAACATCCATGAGTTTGCACTGTCATGCCTGTTTGCAGACACAGGATTGTTTTGCATCCACAAAGAAAAGTGCTGTTAGAATTGGAATTTTTCTACCACCACCCCACTTTCCCCCCATTACAACCAGCAGCCAAGATAAGTGTCATAACAGGAGAGAATTAAAAAGTTCACTTTTACACATAATACCTTACACCAGTATGCCAGTCATGAAATTGAATATTTTGTGAAAGGCAGGAAGATGGCATATGATCAAATGCAACCAATCACATAATCATCCAATGCCACTAACCTATGTAACGTCATTGTTGACTTGCCAGATGTTGTTAATAGAAGAAAAATACTTAAAAGTTATTGTATTTCACTAGCTATAGTTCTTATTATTATTAACCATCATTAGAACAGATGTCAATCCAATAATGTCACAGCACTCAAGAGCAAGCTTCCAATCAGGGAAAAAAGGGAAACACACAAGGCTTAAAAGTAGGAAATAACAAAACTCTATAAAAAACGGCTATGGTTATACCAAGGAAAATAAAAATCAAAGAGAATCAAGACATAATAATACTGTAAGATGGAAAGTTGTATATAACAGTAGAGGGACCAATACACTCAATTTTCTCAAAGTTCAATAAAAATATGTGCAGATGACAACAAAATGCTGTTTACTCATTCCCAGGGGAAAGCCTCAGCTTTACCACTGAAAAGAAAAATCTTGGAATTCAAATCCAGCCCAGCAAAGAAGGAAGTGATACTGCATATGCAAATTGCCATAAATAGAAAAAAGAATCACCTGCATATATCGGACTACAGTGCTTGTATAATCAACTGCTCTCCTTTGGGTGAGCTTTCTCATTCTTTTTGCACCAAAACCATCGCTATGTGCTGTGACAGCTGTTCATTTGGGTGATAGGAAAAAACTTTGAGCCATCAGAGCATTAGATACAAAGCCACATGAAAAACTTGGAATAAAGGTGCAAGCCAACGGTAGCAGTTTTTTGCCTCAAGCTCCCCGAAGTTAAATCTCAGGGCACAAATTAATATTTAGCTTTCAAAATAACAACCAAAACGTTTTTGGCATATATTCTTAATATAAAACAAAGCAGTGCCTCTTAAAGACAGCCACCCGCATTCTTTTTTTGAACGATAAAACATCTACTTCTGTACATGCATGCAATAAATTTCACAAAAGAAAAAAAAAAAACACCCAAACTTTTAACTGAATACAGCAGCTTTTATCCGTAACAGCCTTCTATGCAATAAATACCCACACGGCAGAGCAGAACTATTCAGCCCACCATACACCTTCCACTAAACCATTATTCTTCCTTGTTCAAATCCCCTTTTGCAGCTTATAGTGTGGCAAAGGGTAATGCAACAGTATGATAATTTTCCGTATAAACAGATACTTAGAAAAACATAATTCCCTGGAATCCATTAAAAGTTTAAATCCATGGAATTGACCACATTGATGGAACTAAACATTTACACAATTTTCTTTAGAATAAAGATCCTTGGACCTCAATCCAGTTTCCAAGAAACCCTGGAGTGTTTGAACAACTAAATTTCCTTTGATTTCAGAAAATACACACCATTTCTATCTCTACAACTAAGGAGTTCAAATCTCCTATTTTTAACTTCCAATATTTTTATTATTACCAAAAAAAAAAAATTTCTTTTTCTTTTGTTCTTCTTGAATTATGCTTATTTATCATCAATTAGGTTAAAGAATAAAACTGGAAAAAAAAAAAACAAACAAACAGACAACTCTGATGAAACGCTTACGGTCATAAGGAAGAGAGGGGGGCCCGGGGGCTGCGGAGGAGGGTTGCTGCGGCGGCTGGTTGTTGTGGTGGTGGTAATCGGACGGATTGAGAGTAGTGGAAGAAGCGGACGGCTGCCGCATCATCATCATCATCGGGGGCGGAGGTGGGCCCCGGTGGAAGTCCACGCCAGGAGGCTGCTGCTGATGCTGCATTTGCTGCGGCGGTGGCTGCTGCTGCTGCTGCTGCTGAGGATCACCGTACATCATTTTCAAATCTCTTTCGACTTTTTACTATTTAGTAAATCTAAACACAAAAGCCCCCTAAGGACCGATGCTGATCCCACGGCGAGTGAGTGACTGCTTCGAGATGGACTGTGGAATAGAGATGAGAATGGGGCAGACCGCAGCGGATTTAAAACCCCTCCCCCAAACCCTAATTCGCGTCACTCCCTCCGGAGCACAAGTGTGCGGGAGCGGGAATGGATTAAAAATAAAATAACCACCGAAGAAAGAGAAGTTAAAAATTAGAGACCTTTAAGAGGCATTGAGCAAATAAGGCTGTGGGGAAAACGGTGCGTTTTTTTTGTTTTTCTTTTTCTTTTTTCCTTTTTCTAAATGTATATATATATATATATAATTGGCAAATAATGCTGTGTTGGAACTGTGAAGGAGGTCAGTTGGGCTTCGTTTGCCGTTGTGGTTGCGTTTAATTTAATTATTATCAAACAATTGATGACGTTTAATATTAAAGAGTAAGCTTTTAAATCGTCAATTTATCAACCCCAACAACAAAGTTGAACAGTAATCTCAACTGAGGCCCTAAAATAAAATGACGCTTGACGGGCGACTGAGGTCGGAGGGTGTGGGTGCTTTGAACTTGGTCAATATCTTGATGGAAAAGGGGAGCGACTTTTACGTTTTCTGTTTTTTTTTTTTTCTTTCTCTGTTTTCCTTCTGGGAATAATCACTGGTGGGGTTGGATAAAGTGGCTGTTTGTGTCTAAGATTGGTGGTAAATTGGTAATGGTTTCACGTGGTTCGTGGCATGTACATCAGCGGAAAGAAGGAAATTTTCTAAAATACGGGCCCCAGTAGAACAACGCCATGCTTGGATTTTTAACTGATCTTATTTTTGATCCAGACAGACACATTACAATTAATGCAGAAGATGCAAGCCCGTATGAAGAATTTCGAGAGCTCTCGATTCTGTCAGGATTTTACGGAACACGTTCAAAGACTCCAGAAGTACTTGATTCCTTTTGCGGGGTTTTGAGCTCCTGAGTTGAGGTTCTTCCAGTTGGTTATGTTATGACATTAGAAGCATCGAATCGCCCGAAATGCCTCGACTTCAGCCTGGCCTTGCAGTCGTGACGAAAACGAAATTTTTGGAGGCCAACATTCTCCTGCACGCCCCACTGAGAGGTAAAGCGCATTGTTTTGTTTGGAAACAGCCTTGGGGCATATCAGCAGTACGCTTCAGAGTTCAATAGGACCATGATTACTGATTACATATTGGCTGTGTGGAAGTTTACAAATGAGCATGTTATCCAGACAACTTCGGAGGATCACGTTGCTGCTTTCCATGATTCAAGTTGGTTTTTATTTTTTATTTTTATTTTAAGCATTGCTGTGGAGACAGAGCTGCAGCTTGTTAAATTGATTGATCGATATTGCTTGAACCATTAACACAGAAGGTCGGGAAAGGGTGTTGTGGTCCAATATTTGTATTTGCAATGATCAAAACCAGCAGCAGTGATTCACACTATACAACACTGATTGACGAACGAGCCAGCCACTGCCTGTGTCTCATTGATCGTAGTTCAACTTCAATCCAATTCGTTCGCCTCTTTCGGTTGTAGTAACAGCGAGTTACTGGGAAATAGTTTAAAACGAGGGCCTTCTTCTGTATCCCTTAAGACGTGGCCCCAGAAATCATTAGAATTGTTTGGGGACTCTCGCTTTCTTTCAAGAAGATTAAGATACATTGATTGACGTCCTTTCATTGATTCCTCCTGAATTTGATACATTTATCCTCAAATTTTCATTTCAATTGGAATTTGGTTATTCACCGCGAACTCACGTTCTACGACCAACTTCATTGGACTGTACCACAGAGGTGAACCGAGTCTATAACTAATAAAATTGGAGGAAACATTTAAACAAAAGGGAAGAAAAATGTCGCGTTGCTTTCTCGACGAAGAATCAATTTTTTCTTTTTTTCTTCAAAGTTATATCCACGTTGGGGCCATCAAAAATTATTAAAAGTGAAAGAAGAAACAATTTAAGGAATTTAGGGGGGGGGGAAAAAACACAAAAGAAATGGTGGAAAAGAGGCGAGGGTTCCACATTAATTAAACAATGAATCACTCAATAAGAACATTTTTAATGGATTATATGAACTTGAATCTCATTCGCTGTATCTGATATATGACAGCGCATTCGTGTTTTATCTGCCACGTCGTGTCGCAACCTAGTTGTCCCGTTTTTTGATGTGCATTTGTACACATTAGGACATCACCAGAGCAAAAGGAACATGCAAATAATGAAATTTTGTTTCCATTGCACGCTCTGTCTTTGGGCTGGAGTGGGACCCGTAATTCGTTAGGATCTATGTCACTCATTTGCCCTCGTGCTTTAGGTAAGAAGCCCATTTTTTAATGGACCCAAAAATTAAAAAATCAAAAAAGAAAACAGTTCTTTAAATCAGACAAGGGTGATGTGGGGAAAATGATTCTGTGTTTTTCTCGAGTTTCAAACAAGACAGACCGCGTTTTTCAAACCAGCCCGGCGGCGTTGGTTGTCGTGAGTCGTAACACACAGATTCCTCACCTCTGCCCCTCCCTCCCCCTTCAATTACCAAAAAAAAGTCAAAAATATTTCTCTGACTTTTAATTTGAAATTTCAAAATACGTTGTTGTAGGTATAATTTCTGGTTGTTATACTTTTTCAAATTTGTAATATATAATTGTCTAAAAATATATATTTAAAAATTAGAATAATATAGTTATATTCGTATTTAAAACGTATTAAATTGATAATTTTCATTATTCAAAGTTTAAATCTTAATTTCTAAAATCAACGAGATGAAAAAAAAAAAAACAAAAACCTGTCTGCACCGTAGTATATCTGTTTTGTTTGCCTCATGTATAAAATAAAGAAATTGGTTCACAACATATGGAAATATTTTTGAAAATTTTGAGATATATGAATAGTCTAGTTGAGACTACCGTCCCAACGATCAACTTGAGATTACAACTAATAATGTGGAAAATTTTCAAAAGAAACATAGCAAAGTCATTATTAAAAATTAAAAATGGAAAATTCTTTTTCTTCCAACAATCATTTTCTCCTTCTATTATTATGGGTTTTTTTTACTTACTTGTTTTGGATAAATAACCTTTTCTTTACTTTATCTTTTTCTTATTTTATCCTATATTTTCTATTATCCCGATTCTCATGCTCAGTTATTTGAGATACTATTTTTATAAAAATTATTAAAAAAAAAGACACTCCTTTATAGAATACTCGTGTTATATTATACTTTCTAAATCCTCTCCAATTTTAATCAAATTTATCTCCACACTTATGTGCATACAAAATCAGTCATCTAATTATAGTCAATCTGAGAACTGACAAAGCATAACCATACCTTTTTGAGATTGAAAAAAATAAAATAAAATTTGTATTTGTCACAAATATTTAATACTTAATTTAATATACCAAAAAAAGGTGTTCTTTTGCCTTGGATAACCCAACTTAGTGTCAAAGCAAGCCTCCTGCTTTCTTAGACTCACCTAACCCTGGATGTTCCTTTCCCCACATTTCTCTTCCCTCAGAAAAGCTGAAAGTAAACCAAACCTGAAACAAAAAGAAACATCTTTCTATCTTAGCATCCAGCCCTCCAAAATCCCAACGACAAACAACAACCAAAAAATAACAAGAGAAACCCTAAACGTTACCCCTCTGTATCTACCTTTCCTTTTAATTCTTACCAAAAGCCAATAACAAGAAAAAACGAAGTGCAGAAGCAATCGAGAGACCCCTCTCTTTTGGGCTTGGATCGTCTGATTATCACCTCTGCTTCGAATTGGACGGTGAGGACCGCTCCGATCTGTTCAGAAATCTGTGTTTGTTTTCATTGGTGATATTAGGGTTCTGATTCTAAATACCCCACCTTGAAATTCCCCCATTTCCTTGATTTACTCGGGTCTAGGGTTTCTCTGGGGTCGAGATTGTTTTCGATCTTTTTTCAATTGGAGACTTCAAATTCTTAAAATTGAGCTGCTTTGGTCATCTGGGTCGATCGCAGAATTTGGAAAATTTTCAGATAAAGAACCCTCCTCGAAATTCCCCATTTCCGTAATTTTCTCGGTTCTAGGGTTTCTTTGGGGTCAAGATTGCTTTCGATCCCTTTTCAATTGGAGACTTCAAATTCTCTAAATTGAGCTGCTTTGGTGATCTGGGTCGATGGCGGAATTTGGAAATAACATGGAATTCAAGGACAAACATAAACTCCCCTCCACGCCCACGGCGGCCTTGTCTTTCTTCAATAGGTCTTTTACAACTAACTCAACAGCCTCGAAACCCCACCTCCAATCCTCCTCAAGATTCTATAATTCGTTCGAGTCAATGAAAGGTAAGGTCAAGAAGCTCTGCAATTTGTTCGAATCATCAAAATCCCCGAAATTGGTCTCCGACGAATCACAATCCCCATTGCAAGCGCAGACAAGCAGCCTCAACAATAAACTGAGGTCTATGAAATCCATGGGACCTGATTATAGCCTGTGCCCATCTGGATTCAGTATCTGCAGTATCCGGTTGTCAGGTACCGAGGATCGAATTGTGATTTATTTCACTAGTTTGCGTGGGGTTCGAAGGACTTATGAGGATTGTTATGCAGTTAGGATGATATTTAGAGGGTTTAGGGTGTGGGTCGATGAAAGGGATGTATCTATGGATTCAGCTTATAAGAAGGAGCTGCAAAGCGTGTTGGGAGAGAAGAATGTGACTTTGCCGCAGGTGTTTATAAGGGGGAACTATGTGGGTGGTGTTGATGTGATCAAGCAAATGTTTGAGACTGGGGAATTGGCCAAGCTTCTTGATAGGATTCCCAGAAGGGAGCCTGGTTTTGTGTGTGATGCATGTGGGGATGTGAGGTTTGTGCCATGTGGGAATTGTAGTGGAAGCAGGAAAGTGTTTGATGAGGATGAAGATGTGCTCAAGAGGTGCTTGGAATGCAATGAGAATGGCTTGATTCGGTGCCCGGATTGCTGCTCGTGATCCGCCTAGGATGCAGGTGTCTTGTTTCAGGGTATGCACTTAGATGTTGTGTTATTGATGTATGCAGTGAATATGGGTTATGTAATCCCAAGCACTTTGCTTATTGTGTTTGCATCAGTTGGGGAACCGATGCTTGTTCTTCTATGAAGAGTTTCATGAGCTTGATACTAAACACCTGATAGGTTTGGGTGTTTTGGTTGTATTTTACACATGGGAGAGTGTTTCTCCTTCATGGGAATGTAAATATGTAGCAGTGAAGTAATGAAAAGGAATTTGTCAATGCCTCATATGTATCTTGAATTATCTGTTCTTGTATTCCTTCAATTATTGATCAATTACAAGTTCCTTTCTGCTGAAATTGGCCAATTCTAGTTTGAATGTGTATATGACCACAGGGTTAAATGCAACACTTCTGTTGGGTTTTTGATTTCCCGACGAAGTGTTCTTCTGTAGGAATTGATTTTTGTTTGCTTTCTGTGCAGTAGCACATTAAACTAGCTGCAAAAATAATATATCTTATGTGCTGTCTTGTATGTCCACAATTTGCTGTCTTTAAGGAAAGGTTAATTACTCCTGGTTATTGCTAGGGGTGGCAATGTGCCCTGGCATTTGGGGACAGGACATTGAGTGGGGATTTCAAAATTTTCTACTGGGAACAAGAGCGGGGATGGTCTACATATCACTGGCCAACCCCGACCCAATGTATCCCATCACCATTTTATCCTTTATATAAATTATTACCTAACATTTATTGGAAGCAGTCGGGACATTTTAAGTTACGAAGTCCTGAGATCCCTTAGCTGAGCCCAGCCCACCATTGCTCTCTCACTCTCAATCTTTGATCTCCTACACTCTCACTATCATCTCCCTGTTCCTTTTTGGCCTCCGTTTTGATTAGCTTTCTTAGTCTCTCTCGTCTGTGACTGTCTCTGCCTTTCTCCTTCTCTGGCCTCTCTCTCTCTCTCTCTCTCTCTCTCTCGCTTTCCATCATTGTTTTCCTCTCCCACTGTCCCTGGAAATCTGGCTTCTATTTTGTATGTACTCTACCATTTATATTTTCAGCCAAATTTATAATTTTGTTTCTCTATTTTTTGGTGAGAATATAAAATGTAAATTTCAGTTAATCAATAAAGAACTAATTCTAGTTTTCTATGTCTCTCTCTTTCTCTCTAAATTCCAATCTCTTCTTTCTTTCCCATTTGAGCCAAATTCTTTTGAGGGTTCTTCTTCTTTCTGAATCTCCTGGAATTTCTGATTTTCCTTTCATCAAAATGCCCAATCCGTTTGGTGGAATTTGTGATGTGTATTGTATTGAGTCTTATGTTTGTGTCCCTAAAATTGGCCGTAAACATCGATTGATTTGAAAACCTATGTTTCAGTCATTGATAGGTGGTGTGTGGTTATCTTTGCAAATCATATGAATATATGATTAGCAATTAAGCTTTTAAATTTTTAGCCTTGGATGATGGTCATTATTAGCTGTTTGGTGACACCATGCCTGGGGAGGGTGGGCATCTCCGGCCTCTGATGGGGCCAGGGATTGGAGTCAAAATTTCACCCTCGCGGAGACTGGGGTTGGGGTTGGGGACATGTTTAAAGGTTAGGGTAGGGGATCAGAATGGCGATCCCCACTTCTGTCATGTCTCTTTGCCATTCCTAGTTATTGCCACTTGATTTTTCTAGTTTTCATTGTTAGTAACTATAGGAAATTGAGTTGATCTTAACGGGACATCTGAAGAATTTCAGTTTGCAGCATGATATATTCTTTTTATTTAATAGTAAGGTTGAGTTTTGCAATTAATTATAATTTTGTTTACTGAGATTGATGTTTGTTATCTTGTTGATTGGTATGTGGCCAATGGGAACAGAAACTGAATGGAGTGAGAACTTATGGCCAATGTGGTGGATATGATTAGTTCAGTTTTCTGTGGCATGCGGATCTGCGTATTGTTAAACAATCTACCTATAGACATGAATGCATAAATAATGTTGGATATATGTTACCGAGATTCGCGCAATGGTTTCTTTAATAATTTTAGAGAGGAAAAGAACAATGTACTTAGGTTTTGGAAATGGCTTCTATCATGTTCCAAGTCTATTGTACCCTTGTGAACAGGGAATTTTATTTACGCGCAGGATTTCGCTCTACACACATCAAAACCGTACAAAGCTATTGCTTTGGTTATTATCTGAGGTGGTTTTGAGTATATAGAACCAAAATCTGCATGCAAATCTCCATTCACTCATGATTATTACCATTATTGGCGGACCCTTGCAAGGGAAACTTATCAGGACCGACTAGATGAAGCTCCCGCGGTGATATTGGCTTGAAGACGAGCTCCTGGTAGACGAGTTTAGGCCTAAATAATGCTTGAAAATGATTTAAATCTAATTGTGAAACATTTCATCCGTTTTCTTTGACACCGCGAAGGGAAAGTAGGATAAATGACTTCTGATGAATTTCGAGGACTCCTATGGCTCCTTAAAATATTCAAAGAAGTGAAAGCAATAAGCTTTCGTAGCTTAGGGAATACAACTTCGGAGGGTTGGTGCCTGCAAAATTAGTTCAATTTATTTTCCGATGGACCCCAGCGTAAAAAGAGAAATTCTGGATTGTGTGATGACGCATGGTCAGAGGTTCAATTTCTCGAGTGGCTGATGAAAAATCACCCTGATCTGGCTATAAAACATCTTCCGATGCTAGGTTGATCAACCTGTCCAGGGTGCACGCCCAAAGAGGGGTGGGGGGAGATTTATGAGTAACTAAATTAAATGTTACATCATTTCAGAGACTGAATCTATTCACAAAGAGGTAAATTAAAGGCCATAATAGTGCAGAGGACAGCATTGTACAAGAATAGCAAGGCTTCGTATTGTTAATCTTCCATTCAAACTGGATTGCGACGAGAAGTTACTGTGGTCATTTAAGTTATAATTCCTGAAAAAGTGAATGGTTTTATGCTGTCTACTGCGTAAGAGGAACACATTCAAGCTCAATCTCTAGTACCCCCCTCTCAACATTTTGTAGCCTGAGACTGATTTCTTGTTTAACTATCCCATCTACCAGGGTAATAACACCATCTTCTACAAGGGTGTTATCTTTGCTTGCTATCCACTTACCAAGCTGTGCTGGCTCTGTAATTGTGGAAATCTCATGGGCTTTAGCAGCAGCAACCAGCGGTTGAATATCAATCTCGGCTTCACCCATAAAGTCGTCTGTTGAGAATGTATCCTTGTCGTAAACGAGCTGCATCCAATCATGCAGTAACCTTTCGTATGCATAGTTCACAGATAAATTGCAAAAATTGAATCCTAAGGCCAAAATGTGTACCTTGTGAACATCAGGATTGATGTCAACAGATAGATATTCTAATGAGGGGAAAAAAACCTAATGAAAGTGGAAAGACTAAGTTGTGGTGGAGTGGATAGTCATTTGACAAGTGAATGGATGCAGAAGACCAGTGTCAGAACCAATCCCTCGCAATGGGAAAATGTCAAGCAATCGGAACTCACACTTTTATGGCCTCCAAGTTCACCTTTTCTTATTTTGATGGAAGCATGGTTTCATGAATATTCGACACCATTTTTCACAATAGGGACATTAATTTTAATGAAGCAAAACTGGCCCCAAGTAATTTAAGATCACCATTTTTGGGTGTCAAACTATGTAACCTTGCTCAAAAGCTTTCAGGGTGCTATGTATGGATGTTTTGCAAAAGTATCCTTTCTTTTCCACAGAACACTCACTCTTCAATTGGTAAAAAGCAGATAATATCCTTGACATGAAATGATGAACGAGAAGCTAAAGTTTATCTGCACATGTATAGCTGCCTATAATTAACAAATTGCAGTGTGGTTCAATCCGTGTTTCATAGTTTCTCTTTTAATCGCCCTTTGTTAAAGAATCAACTCACCACTTTCAGAGGAGGAATATGTTCCGGTATTGACAACATAAGTCTCTCATTCCAGACTGGATTTAGGTTGTTCTTTATGACGCGTGTCTTCACTGACTGCAACAACTCAGAACAGATAACATATGAACAGGATCTATCATGGTTTCTACTCCATTCCAGTTGAGGAGAAATAGGATGTCAATGAAATCTCAAGGAGAAGAGCTCACCTGATCGCCTAATGCAAGGATGACATAAGGGTCACTAGTCACCATATCCCGCACAGCTAGATTCGTCCCTTTGACCACATTAACCTTAATTAATCCAATAAATTCAACCATACCTGCCTATAAACAGCACATTATAAACAAACAGATTCAGTAAGTGATGCTGAATACTTTACCAACTTGCATATACCATCTTCAACTACTGCATTGATTAAGGATATATATTAGCCAACTTTAAGTGCTTCCCTCCCTTCCTCTCTCTCTCTCTCTCTCTCTCTCTCTCTCTCTCTCTCTGCATATATGCATGTTATTAGACATCCATATCCATCTAATGGTATTACAAAGAATAGGAGAAATCTCCTTTTGGTAGCTAGTAACCAGGAAACTGCATTAGATTTTTGTCGTGGGCATGCTTGTTGGTGTGCAGACACTTGCAGATACAAAGGCCCGATGTCTGAAAAATCATTGTACTAGCTACTAAAACAGATCCCCAAGATGATACAAATGGCATATTGAAAATGGAAAGTATTACCAAAGAGTTTCTCTTTTTTGACTGCTTGTTTTCAGAGTCTTTTCTTCCCCAACTGTTACGAAATGCATGCCCAATACGATTTTTGGTGGGTAGTTTGTCATATTTTTTTTTATCTTGGGAAGAGCAATGACTTGACGAGCTGCTAAAAGAAGATGAGGAGCTTCTATTTGGTGGATAGGGGCAGAACAATTGTTCATGGCCATGCGAAAATTGTAGCTGCTCATACTTTTTCCTGCATATTGAGAACGAAATGCTGATTTAGAATGACACAGAATTTTTCCCTGAAGAGATGCTGAGAGTTCTAATAATAAGACCTAATAAAATCACAGCGCTCCTCTGTAGAGGCATCTGGCCTTGGTTTTCTGTAATCATCTGGAATACATGCTTCATACTTCTTGTTTGCCGCAGCATTGCCACCCATATCTGCCAGTGTATTCACTTGTTCATCCGTCCATTCATCTAGTTTGACAGAAAGAACCTGGAAAAAGTTCAACCAATTTACACTGTCAACTTACAAAATGATTCTTCTTTTCATTTATGCACTATTTCTAAATAATGAGGTAGAAGTATCTGTCCTACTGCTTTGCAAGACAAAACTCTTGGTTCCATTCTGTCCAAAGACAAATCTAAACTTCAAAACAAAGAACTGACCAAGGCTGACCAATAGTCATATAATAGTTCCATAATTTTTTTTTTTTGGTACATTAATAGTAACATACTTTGTTTGATTGTAAGGTTTCAAGTAGTTGGGCTCATGAAGTTGCTTAACTGCACTATTAAATCAGTAGCCTCAAATATCATTAATACCTTCTTGGATTCATTGCAAGTGTTCAATATCAGATCATGATGTTAAAATATAGGACAACCTGCATTCATGAGAAAATTTTGTATATTCAAGAACCAATGGGGGGCATTTAAAAAAATCACACCTTTGATATATGTACTCCAAGACTTCTATGAACGCCAGAGCACTTTATACAAATAAATACTCCATGGCTTAGAGACCTGACACCCACAAAATGATTTAACTCATAAGGCAATATAGATAATTGAGCACCAAATAGTAAAAACAGGTTAGGAGAGACTGACACAAGCTACTGTGCTTATGTCACTCCTTAACAACCAAATTAAGAAAGGAAAGAAGCTATCTAATGCTTTTATATTAATGTGCCTAACACCCAAAGCAAATAAACAAAGGAATAACAGTTGGAAAAAAGACATAAACAGCAGATAGCAGATTGCAAGCATGTGTAGAACCCCCTATGCATGCAACTCCATACTCTCCCCTGTGTCTCTGATCTCAAAAATTGACAGAAACCATAATCCATTTTCGGGAACTAGTAAAATATCATATTTGTTGATATGTTATCTGTTATTGACGTGTGGATATTTATCATTGTATTCTGCCAATAGTTGTATCTGAACATTGAAATGCACCATACAATTAGGCCACAGTTGTAATCCAATTCAGAAATATGGAAAAATGCATTCAAGATTTGCTAGATATATCATCTGATATCAGGTAAATATTTTTATATTTGCATTCCTCTGCAACTTGTACTTCCTTCAGTGACATGAGTTGCAGTGACATGAGTTGCTCTAGGCAATGACATGTTTTTAAGGTCATTGATGAGATTAATTGCGTTTTATTTATTTATTTTTATTACATTGGCCGAATATTGTTTCTGAAACACTGAATGGCATCACATTTGAAAAACATGCACCGAGAACACAAAATACCTGCCTAGGCCTTGATTTAATGTAGAGCTTTTCTCCAAGCATTTACATACTGATTAAGTTGACAGAGTTAGATGAAAAAATTCCCCATTAAGTCTAGAAAACTTACACCCATTTGGGATCTGGAGATCCACAATCTGCACAAAACATATTGCCTGTCTTACTCAGCAGGTTCTCCAGTCTTCGCTGTGGACCTGATTGATGAACAAAACAAGGTCAGTCAAGTTACTCTAAAATGACAAGGTGATCCTTCCAGATGAGATGAAAGGCACTATTACTTCCATGAATCATCAGGTATAGAATCCAGAAACAAGATCAGAAAATCCGAACAGAAACAGACTGGGCATTACATAATGGAAGAATGTAATAGCCAGGAGATGTCTCTATATTATCCTGAACACCAGACTGGATTTTGTTAGAATTTAAAAGCATTAATGGGCTGAATAAGGATGCTTGGATGATTTGTGGACTCAGCTCTCATTATTGACATATCCAAAGGTCAGAAATGGTGAGAAGCATTTCTGAATACTTATAGCGACTAAAATGCCATAAGCTTCTATTTTCTGACAGCTCAGCCAATTACATTTATGAAAGAACTGCCACAAGATCAAAACAAGTAAATCATGATCAACATACGGATTGGAAACATATCAATTCCTGTTGAGGAATTCCAGTTCAAACAGTATTGAATTCATTAAAATAGCCCAAGTTTGTCCCCTTTGTGAGAATTGGAAACACAGAAAAGCATTAAGTAGTCAGGAAGGGTGACAGTGCACTTAATATATATATTATCAGAGCCTCAGTTCAAAGCTCTTTTACTGCCAGTTGTAAGAGAAAGATGCCTGTA
The DNA here is from genome assembly GCA_019804595.1 of Bruguiera parviflora. Classification (NCBI taxonomy): domain Eukaryota; kingdom Viridiplantae; phylum Streptophyta; class Magnoliopsida; order Malpighiales; family Rhizophoraceae; genus Bruguiera; species Bruguiera parviflora. Next base: position 179,612 of record CM034054.1, on the reverse strand, counting down.
CTTAACAAAAGGATTCTCCCTGGTAAATTTATGTGTTTGAGTGCTAATATAGTGCCATCAACTTCGAAACAAAATTTAGCCAGTATAGGCCACAAGCACATTCTCCACATGGATCAAGGACGCCTGGAATTTTGGTAGGCCTTTGGATGAACAGTTTAGAAAAGAAAAAAGTTCAGGATCAGAACATAAGATACCAGAAGATTTCTGTTGATCTTTTCTGCTGCAACTATGTTGGCCTGACAGAGAGGAATTATGTTTGCCCAACAGAGGGGATCCATGTTTGCCTGACAGAGATGGATCCCGTAGGCAAAACCCCGATCCTGCAAATCCAATACATTTTATCAAGACTGATTTAAATGTTGGCAAGAAACAGAAAAATCATTATGTCAAAGCTCAATTCTTTTTCCTCTTGACCATATATATCACTCACTCACTCACTCACTCACTGAAGCAATGCCAAACCTACAAATCATTTCAATAAAAAGCATGTAATATTAGCACGCTGATAGTTTTCGACTTTCAAATTCTCTACAGAAAAGGCACTATTAATTGAAATACAAGCAAGTTTGCCGCTGACATCATACAGGCAAGTACACCGTAGATGTCTATAAGGTCTCAAAATTTATCACGACCATCTACCATTGGAGGGATTTTGTATTAAAGAGATCAACTGAAGGTGTTGTCCCATGTTTAACAGAATAAGAGCAACCGGATCTCATTAATAGAATAAATCAGGTACTGCTGGTATCATTAATGAACCTTGTGAATAACTAGATTTCCAAGAAAAAGACCCAACTATACTGCCATGTGTTTCCCAGAACAAAGAAAAAATGGAGATCTAACAATTCATAGCAATGCTTTTTTGGCTGATCATAGATGACTTCTCCCATATTGAAAAACACAGCTGATCTTAGGCAGAGAATGGTGAAGTTAATCAATGAACCCTAGGGAAGAAAGACTGAAATCAAAGTGATTTTGCCAGTTGAGTCTTCGAGTTTGGGAAGATGCAATTTTGAATCTTAAATAAGAGTGAAAAGGTGAATAGTTCACATTGAATTATAAAGCCTCATCAGGTATCGACAAAAACCAATGTAAAAGGAAACAAATGAAGCTTGAGAAAACATATGTTTAACATATCAGGGTGAAATTACAAAAGTTTTGCAGACGGCAATATAAAATGGATATAGAGCAACCAGTAAACTGATGGATCGTACGAACTCTCACGAGAAGCCTTCATCACATGCAACCATCCTAATCTCACATTGCCCCGGCATTTAGTTTCCTAACCCAAAATTCGATGAGCCTCACAATGACATCTGCTCATGATCGTAGAGTCAATACCACAACAAGAACAAAAAAGTTTTAATCCCGTTTCTAATTGGAGTCGGCTACAATAATTTTGTCTTGATGGATGTCAAGATTAATGATTTTGGGTCATAGCCCCCAACATAATTGAATTAATCTGAGAAAAGTTAAAACTAATGTGGCAAAAAGATTACCTCCACAATCGTCCTGTCCATTAGACATCTCCAGCCTTCAAGATTTGCAAACCAAATCATGAACCACTACCAAACTCTTACAATGCCCATTTATTAGCTTCTTCTCTACGTCAGACACGGAGAGTACAATACCATCAAGCTGCTGCAAATAAAAATAACCAAATCGAAGAACGCCCACCAAAACTTTTAGACATCCAATGCAATAAACAAGAAAGAGAAAAATGGATAGACTCTCACGTTGATAAAAGATCTGCCAGAAAAAGAAGGGTCTTGCTCAGCTTATTCTCTGCAATAAAAGAAATTGTAACAAAAACAAATAAGGATCCATATTGGCTATAAGTGCGCGTGTGAAGGCATTTTATTACAGGAAAACAAAATTTGAAAAGAATGAAAATAAAAACAGAAACCTGTTGTAAAACTAATATCCAGAGAAGGGATTGTTACTAAATTGGAAAAGAAACCAAAAAAGATGGATTCCTTTTCATGGAAGGAAGGGGGAAAAAAAAGGACAATAAGGCCAGCAAAAGGAAATTCCTTTTTCCGATTTGAAGGGAGAAGACAACAAAGCAGAAATTCAATTCTACAGATAGAAACAGGACGCTGGGCTATCATTAGAACAATGACGACAACATGATATGAATTTTTTTCTTGTTGGTTTTTCAGGTATTATTATTATTATTATTTTACTGTTGGCCGTTATTTTTTTAATAAATTAAATTCATTACAGATAATAATTGACTCGTAAATGCCATCACAAAGACGGGGGTCTTCAAGGACGGGAACGTCTCCCCGTGTCGTTGGCTTGCTGTCCAGACAGAGCTGAAACACCTGCCAAACCAAACCCCCACGCGCTCCCGTAAGCACGTGGCATGGCGAGATGGAGACGTTTCCAAATTGAGGACAATTTTCCCCGTGTTGTCGGAACGCGAGCAGATCACTCGCATCGGATGTGATCGTGACTGTAGATTTGTAGTGTCCTTCGTTAACTATTGTCGTGTAGTCCAAATTTAAAGGCACAATTCATAATTATGTGCTGCAATACGTGCGAGTAAGTATCTGTTCGGTTTGTTAAGAATTGGGCTTGCATGATATGTTCAGTCGCATGCTTCCTAGACGGTAACATATTAAGTGTAGATGATTAGCTCGAGGCATTTTAGAAGCAAAACTCAGAGTTTGCTCGCAGTTCGGAACTATGGTCAGGAAAATGAGGAATTCCAAAACGACGCTTGCATTTTTCAGACTTATAATTGACGGGGAACGTCGTCTGAAGGACTTTGCGATTAAGGGAAGGGGAGAAAAAAAAAAGAAAAGGTTTTCTTTCAACGGGGAAATGCATGTTTACGAGTTTCATTTTCAGATTGAACGAGCGACGCCGGAGGCTCAACGAAGTTTTAACATTTGCGGACGATAATCATAGCTGCAAACTCATTGGCCTTATAAAAATTATACTAACTTTCCGAGAAAACAGTAACCAGCTTTTGATCTCATCAATAATACATTCTTGTTTCTCCATATGCCTCGTTTCGTGCATGCTGGGGTAAACGAGGCGTATGCTTTTCTGTATCGAGCAACTAAGGCTAAGGGTGTGTGCATAAGAAGAAGGAGATGACGACGATGATGATGATGATTATTATTATTATTCTCATTATGCATATCATAGAATTAACATTTTCTAATACATTTTTTAATAATTGTCAAATTATCATTTTTTGTAATATATTAAGTTTCCTATTGCTAACGTGTTTCTTGAAATACAATATTTGTATGTTTCAAATAACTTAATTTATAGTGACGAGCACTTCTAAATTATTGAAGAGTGAATGTCAGTATGATAATAAAGTTACTTTGCTGTGAATTAGATGTTACGTACAAATTACTTTTTTTTTTTTTTTGAAAGAAGATTATATACACTTGACAATTATCGAGATCCTATTATGAAGGATGCCCTTTTTTTTTTTTTTTTTTTAATTTCTTCTAGACTATTAATGTTAGGAGATGGATTGAGCTTAGTTGCAAAATAATCGGATAAATTAATTATCTTCACAAAAATTAGTTATATATATATATATAAGCTTGTGCATTGGTATGCCAAGTGGCATAACTATCATTTCTTCTAAGCTTTGTTTAAAGTTTTTATATTTTTTTTTCATCCCAACAACTATAGGAATATATAAATAAGAATAAGAATAAATCTTTCAGTTTATAAATGATAATTTACGTGCATGACTTATGAAGAAGGCAAAGAAATGAGTAACCTACAATTTTTTGAATTCCAAGTTAAGAATAAAAGTTACAATGCTTATGGAGCAGTAGGTTAAATTGTACAAGAAACCTTAACTTGGGAATCGCCTTCCTGCAGATGATTGGAGAAAGAACTCACTTTCCTTTTGAGTTTAGACATTCGCATTCGCATTCGCATTGTGTTTTCCTAACTCCACTGCTAACATTTTTTATTTTTTTTGGGGGGGGGGGGGGGGGGGGGGTTTTTTTTCTTTCCCGTCCTGGGCAACATTGACCTTTTTTGATGCTGGGAAGGAAGGTCGATGCACCACAGGAAGCTCTTCAAGTTCTTGACGTTGTTCTTCGTGAATTGCCTACTGTTAGGTGTTGACTGTGTCCTTAACTTGCGATATTTGTGCTCTGTATTCATGGTTGTTATGGATAATATGGTTTTTTCCATTCATAAAAGAAAAGGAGTCTGGACGACTCACAGCACTACAATAATTTTTCTTTTTTTTTTTTACAACTTTCTTTAAGCTTCCATGCAATGGCTACAAAGTTTTAACAAAAATGACCCAATTTTATTATTATTATTATTATTTAAATCAATAATTACTATTATTTATTACTGAATATTTCAATCTATTCACTAATTTAGATAATTTCATCTGCTAATTTACATATTAGTTTACAAATTGTAATTATTATAAGTAAAATACTTCATAAAAATTATTTTTTATTATTTTATAAATTATATTTTAATTTTAATTTTATAATATATTTACTTATTTTATAATATCTTAGTATAATTAAAAATTTTAATTAGACTATTTAAAAATACATGAATTATTTAAAATTTTTATTTATCATTAAATATTTGTACTTAGATAAAATATTTATTTAATTAACATTAAAATATTTATTGAATTAATTATATAATTTTATTTATAAATACATATATAAACTTAAAAATTAAATTATTTAAATAAATAATAACTTTTAATAACAATATAATACTTTTTATTATCTTTTTTTTATTTAAATTATAAAAATTCTTATAAAAATTTAATTGAGTTTTTATTTTTATTGCCTTTTTGTTTTTGTGTTTCTATCTCACATTAAGTAGTATCAAAATAAATTTGGGTCTTATAAAGTATAAAGAAAAAATAATTTTATATAATAATAAATATAATAAATCTTATACTTATAGTTAATATATATTTATAATTTTAAAAATATTTTTTATTTTTAAAGAAATTTTTTTGTTAAGCATATAGTAGGATGGTTAAAAGAAATTAATGTCGACTTTAAATACAATGATATTTATATAAAGAAAAAAGATACTTACATATTTTAAAATTTGACAATATAATTAATTAGTAAAATAATATTTAATATTATCACTTTGAATATGTTAAGTCAAGAATTTGTTTATAAATAAATAAATAAATATAAATATAAATAAATAAATAAATAAATAAATATATATATATATATATATATATATATATATATTTGTTAAAATTTTATAAATGACTAAAAATAATTTATTTATTATTTTTTACTCATTAAAATTATTTCTATAATTATATTACTTTGTTTTTACATCAAAATTATTAGTTATTAATTAAAAATAAATGTGTTAAAAAATGAAATATTAATTGATAATAAAATTATGGTTCACTTAGTTGATTCTTTTTGTGTTGATGGAGATTTTAATGAAAATAAAAAATTATAATATTATTTGTAGATTTACTCATTAACAAAAAATTAAATTTCATATTATTATTGGTAAAATTTTAGTTTGATATTAATATTCATTAACATCATTGCTCACATAATTTATAAAAAAAGTTTTAAATTTTTATTAAAAATATTAATTTATTTTAAAATTTTATTTATATAACATGAAAAATATTAATTTTTATTATTAATTTAAGTGTAATTTTTTTAAAGTAAATTATATTATTTTATATTATTAAGGTAAATTATTAGTTGTTCCTAACATGTTTGGTTGGTTAAATTGTTGAAGGATGGGCCAACAACTTCGCTTTTGTCAACCAAAATTTCTCTTTTTGTTGAATGGCATCGTTGACCCACAATGATCGTGAAATGAACATTTGTGTCAAGATCAAACATCATAAATGATTAAATTTTATAATCTAATGAAAGTTTTTGGTACCAAAAATAATAAGCTTGTAAGTGAGAAGGTCGTCATCATATTTTAGCACATTTTTGCATTTGATGCAATAAAATCGAATCTTTCAGATAAAGATGATCATTGTTGAACTTAGCAAAGTTTCGTGTATTATTAGACTGATAATTATGTATTGTGACAGCAATAGATGCATTACAAGAGAGACCTTAGTTTTGTGATTCATTATATAAATAAGAATTTGTATTATTAATTTTTATTATTAATTTAAGTGTAATTTTTATTATTTTAATTTAAAATATTATATTATAAATTATATTATAATTTATTTATTTATTTTATAATATTTTAATTTAATTAAAATTTTTAACTAAAATTTATTCTTTTATTTTAATGTTTTATTAATTATTTTTCTATTTCATTATATATTTTATTAATTAATTATTAAAATATTTTTAATTAATTAAATAATTTTATTTATAAATATATATTTAAATCTAAAAATTAAATTATTTTAATAAATAAAAATTATTTTAAAAAAATTTCAAAAAAAATTTAAAAAATTAAATGAAGTATTAACTTTTATTATTCTTACGTTCTTACACTCTTTTTCTGTTTCTATTCCTTTTGAGCTTATATCCCGTGTACTAATAAAGTAGAAAATTTTAAAAGGTTGATATTAAATTAATTTAACTTAATTTTAAAATAAATTAAATTAATTTATAAAATATAAAAATTAATTATATTATTATCATTAATCTTTTTTTTAATATTATTAATTGAATTTAAATATAATCTATCCGTCCATTCCAATTCTTTCTTTTTTTTCTTCTCTCTCACAGAAAAACCCAATTCAAAATGTTAATTGTAATTTTATTTATTTCTTTTATCTACACATAATTAACTTAACGCTAAGAAGAATGTTACATTGTTTAGCTTAAAGAATAAAAAAGATTAATAAATAAAAAATATATATTTTTTACAAAATCTTAAAATATTAAAGAGCAATAAATAAATAAATAAACAAGAAAATAAGAAAAAGAATCTAAAACCCTATTATAACTCCCACCACCGCCGGAGTAAAAAAGCGACATCTCACTGTCTGTTTGCAAGACCAGCACCACCGCGGCCACAACAGCGCTACCACCGCCGTCGCCAATAATGTCGTCGATGGAGTCACTGATTCTCCAGCTCCACGAAATCTCCGCCGTGAAGTTCGGTAACTTCAAACTAAAATCCGGCATTTCCTCTCCGGTGTACATCGATCTTCGCCTCATCATCTCCTACCCTTCCCTCCTCAGCCACATCTCGCAAACCCTAATATCCGCCGTCTCCTCGGCCGGAACATCCTTCGACGTCGTCTGTGGCGTCCCTTACACCGCCCTCCCCATCGCCACTTGCGTCTCTTTGTCTAACAACATCCCGATGGTCATGCGCCGGAAGGAAGTCAAAGACTATGGCACGGCTAAGGCTATCGAAGGCCGCTTTCAGCCGTCGCAAACGTGTCTAATAATTGAAGATCTCGTGACTAGTGGAACCTCCGTGCTTGAAACGGCGGCCCCGCTGTGGGCGGCGGGGCTGAAAGTGACGGACGCCGTCGTTTTGATTGATAGAGAGCAAGGTGGGAGGGAGAATTTGGAAGAGAATGGGATCAGATTGCATTCGATGATAAAATTGAGCGAAATGGTTAGTATTTTGAGAGAGAAAGGGAAGGTGGATGAGGAGACGGAGAGGGTGGTTAAGAAGTTCTTGGAGGAGAATCGGAGAGTGGCTGCGGGGAATGTAGAGAAAAATGTTAGGGCTAAGGCATTGGGGTTTGAGGAAAGGGCGGTATTGGGAAAGAATCCAACTGGGAAGAGGCTGTTTGAGGTGATGGTTAAGAAAGAGAGTAACTTGTGTGTGGCTGCTGATGTTGGTACGGCTGCTGAGTTGCTTGACCTTGCTGAGAAAGTGAGTTCCTTTCATTTTCCTCTATCTTCATATGTATATATATATAGTGTTTTTTGAACACAATAGTAGTCAGTTGTAAGCTTGATTATATGTTAGAGGGGCAGGGGATCGTGGGTCAAAGACACTGCGTACCCCAACCCACATTTGTGGGAAATGCTCCAAATTGGAGGTGGGTGGGAGTAGGGTGGTTCGAGTTCCCACCAACCCCAGGGGGCCAAAGCCCCCTTACAAACTTGGTATGGCATAATTGGTATTTACATGCAGAATTTGGTCTTATACACGCAAACAAATCACTGGGTTAGGTATCTGTAGCAAATAAAAATTGTAGCTTATACTAGGGAAATGTCTCCAAATAAGATACGCATATTAAAAGGATTTTCAAGCCTATTTCTTAATGTTAATCTATAATTTTATAGATTTAATAAATGAAAGGTAAAAAGTAAAAAGTAAAAAGTTAGAAAAGACTTTTTTTTTTTTCCCAGTGTAGAAAATATCCTTCTTCTCTTTTACAACTTCATCTTACATTTTGAAAGTCACTTTACAACGCTTGACTTTGAGGAAAGTTTGCAGATTGAACCCAGATGCAAAGAGGTACATATTTCATTTGTATGCTTGTTTATTACTTGATGCATATTTTTTTAGGAAAAGTTGACACTTTAGTGGAAGAAATGTTTGTTATGAAGTTCTTTCAATGCTTGCTTCATGTAGCATTGTGTAAATCTAGGGAAAATTATTGAATGAAGTGGTTTTGTGGTACATGTGGCATGACAAATGATTTCTATTAATGTGTTATTTTGTGGACTCACTGCCTCAGTTAAGAGTAAGGAATTTCTTGGAACATGTGTTGAGAATGTCCCTGTTGATGGTGTATGGCAAGGGAACTCACAGAAATTGGCAAAGCCAGGCATTGTTCCTGACTTTGTTGCAATTTGGGCTTGCTTGATGCATTATGCTTTGTGGTTGTGTGGGTTGCCTGCATTATTGCAGACATAGGTCTCTGTCTCATTAAATTTTACTGTTGCTAACCTTTTATTTCCCTCCAATTTGGTGTAGGTTGGACCGGAGATATGCTTATTGAAAACCCATGTTGACATATTGCCTGATTTCACTCCTGATTTTGGATCAAAACTTCGTTCGGTATATTTCTAATTAACCAAGAATTCCAACTTTTCCGCTTTGACAATGTTCTTTGTTACAATTTCTTGATATATGTGCATGTTGTGTTCTTTGATTGGTATAAATAGAATTCTACTACCCTATTTTGCTACTTGATTGTTCTGAAGATTCTGTGCACCGGTTGAACTTTTGTAATGCATAAGTTCAAGAATTTCAAATACAAATCATTGTGCATTTGAGTTACAGACGCTGTCTGATTTTCTTAAGGCCAAATGGACAACTGATTAAATATTATGATGCATTAACCTAAGAGTTTGATATGTGAGTCATTACTGGTTAAATATTATGCAATTGAGTGTTCAATATGTTTGTTCTGTTTGTGTTATGTACTTATTTAGTATCTGTGTTATGCCATCGAATCTTTCAACCTATGAATTACATTTGGGGGATAATATATGTTACTTTGTCTGCAAGCTCAAATATCTGAACATAAATAGTTGTTTGGAGAATCTTGTTCGATTCTTTATTGATTGAAATGTTTGAAAAGTGTGAGATAGCAGTCAATCATCTGTTCTGCTTCCTTATAACACCATGTGTTCTAGATAACATGCATGTGATATTTTCTAGGAGATCTAACATACTCCCCTCCAATATCTATGTTGTTGAGAACACTTCTTTCTTCTGTTTAATCCTTGTTCCTGTCATGTCAACTAACCTGAGTATATTTCATTGTCCATTTGCATCCTGAACCATCTCCAAGCAAAGCTCTCGCAGAATACTCCCTCCCTTCTAGTTTCAATCCTCTAAGTTATGTGATCTTACATCTTTTTAATGCATTAACTTTATTTATCCTGGAAACTCTCTGCAAAGACAAATTACATTTTGTCTATGCTGTATAGAAGTCAAATATTGTTGCACTTTATCCCTTTTGGTGACTGTAGGCTTATAGGTTTTGTGCTCCTCAAGGCATCTGGAAATTAGATGGTTGTTGGAAAAGGAAAAACAAAATCAGATTGTTGTTATCCGGACTTTGCTGTGGAAGCCAATTATATTCGTTATATTTTGCTTCGCCTAATGGACCTATAACTAATTATGTGCTGCTTCATTTGTTTTTGTTTTCACCGTAGACCAAGAATTTCACAAGTGAAAGTGTTCTATCACAATTTCTATTTTCCATGTGGCAATTCTTGTCAACCTTGTGGTCTGTCCTTGTTAGTAATTAAGTTGGTACAAGCTAATATTCATTGTGCATTGGTATACTGAAGATTGCAGACAAGCACAATTTCTTAATTTTTGAAGATCGCAAGTTTGCAGACATTGGTAACACGGTGACTATGCAGTATGAAGGGTGAGATTCATTTATATGCGGCTTGTCAGAGTTCTTTTCTGCTTCTTTTCCTGTGACTGATGTTTCCGGCTCCTTGTTTGCAGAGGTATCTTCCATATATTGGATTGGGCTGATATAGTTAATGCCCATATCATTTCTGGTCCTGGAATTGTGGATGGACTGAAATTGAAGGTTTGCTTTGTAGAGTAGCACAGTTTTTAGCTTAATTCTTACCAAGGGGCAGAGATGACCGATATCTAACTGTTTTCAAACTCTGAACTCTATTTAGGGTTTGCTTCGTGGGAGGGGCCTGTTGCTGCTGGCAGAAATGAGTTCAGCTGGTAACTTTGCAAAGGGAGACTACACAGCTGCAGCAGTGAAGATCGCGGAAGAACATTCTGACTTTGTAATTGGCTTCATCTCAGTTAATCCTGCATCATGGCCAGGGGCACCTGTAAATCCAGCATTCATTCAGGCGACCCCTGGAGTTCAATTGGTGACAGGAGGTGATACCCTTGGCCAGCAGTATAACACTCCATATTCTGTAAGTTTTTCTTGGAGCTAAAAACAATTGGTGATTTTTCGTTGGTTTCTGTCCTTCCTTCGAGAAAGATGTTTGTACACTTTTCCTTGCACTGTAACTTCCAAGTGAAAATTCCAGCTCTAATAAGTAGGAGACGATGATATTCCAGGTCATTTATGAGCGGGGGAGTGATATTATAATCGTGGGTCGGGGAATTATAAAGGCAGCAAATCCTGCAGAAGCAGCTCGTGAGTATCGTCTTCAGGGATGGGATGCATACTTGGCCAAATGCGTGTGAGACAGCATTTTGGTCCTGCTCCCTCTGTGTGTTTGTAATGCTCGTTTTGTTTTAATAATAACACCATTCAAGTCTAATCCGATGAACTTATGTGTGCACAATCAACATCTATTTTCTTTTTAAAAAAAATTTCGGCACTGATCCTTCTGCCTAGCATATAGAAACTGATCAGAAGCTTGTGAGCCATCAAATTGCTGCTCCTTTGGCTTGGTATACACGAGTTCCGGTAGAACCTAATGTTGTTTGTGAAACATATACAAGGCATCGAAGAACAGGATTTAATCATCATATGCAACTGTCAATCTCCCTCTGGGTGAAATGAGCAAAGGTTTCAACAAGACCACTGCCACGGCTGTCATCCAAATCACCAAAGCAACATGCATTGCGTACTCATTAAGAAACGACTCTTGCTTCCCATCCAAATCTCGGTTAACCGAACTGAAATTATGACTAGCCGAATTAGACTTCGTGGCTGGTCAATTGAACTGATGTCTGTCAGTTATTTCATATTGGCAGTGGATTGCACGAAGACTCGTTGAAAAGGATCTCTAGCAAATCCTATATTGCAGATGATTGAAGAAGCACTCTTCTCAAGCAGATTTTTCGAAATAAAAAGGCTTTTATTATTATTATTATTATTATTATTATTTTCTCTAAATAGTGAGAAACCGTTTATCCAAAAATCTATGCCACATTTTTTTTCCTCTCCGGTAGACTTTGTTTCAGTAAACGATAACTTTAAGAAATACATTATTTTGAATTAGTTTTTTTTTTTTTAATACTAAATTAGTTGCCAAAAGATGCCCCCCCCCCCAAACCAAAAAAAATTAAAGAAGAACCTATCTCTGTCTCCTTAACTAACAATCTTAAAGAAATGCCATTTAGAAGAAAAAAATAAAAATAGATTTTAAAAGTGCACGTCTACTTCCGTTTAATGGCTTCAACCGTCGGGTTATTCTCTCTCTTTGTTTTTCTTTTTTCCTTCTCTTTTTTTTTTTTTGTAATTTTATTTTAGACACACACACACACACAAATATAAAACTACACCGTTTCAATTCAAAGCAACCGCGTCCTTCTTATTAGGGTTTGGGGGGGGGGGGTGGTGGTGGTCTGCGGACTTAGGGTAGGGGATGGGGGTTTAGAAAAAAACCTCCACAGAAGAACATCTCTCTCTCTGGACTGGTCGGTCCGACTGGATCATAAAAACAGACAGACAGACAGACAGGCGGAGAGCTTCGGTTGCTTTCGCTTCTCTGTATCTTTTGTTGATTTGTACAATCTTTTTCCACTCCAAGCAGCCCGTCGTTCTTGGCTACAATCAATCAGGTGCAGTCCTCCTTCTCCTTATTATTATTATTATTATTATTATTATTAGCCGTGCTTTGCTCGTCGATAAAGAGGAAGCAAATTGCCGTTGCCCTTGCTTCTCCTAACTGATACGTAGTAATTTTAGGTGTACTACTTCCCTATATTGTAAAAATTAGACAAATGTGCCCTATTAACTCGATGTCGGTGCGGGTTTTATTGCGATCTTTTCTTCTCGATATTCAATTGAACCCTAACTTGAAGGGTCTTGGCAACTATCGTAGTGTTCTCTTGATGTGATTCTTCTAATTTAATTCAAGTCTCCGACTCTCTGCTTCTCGGTGTTAGGCCTTGTTATTTGGAATCTTATGTTTTTCATTTCTATATATTGATTCAATCTTGGATTTTCATGTCTATTTTTACCTGAGTCATTTTGTTGCTTGGAAATTTGTGTGAGGTCTTTTTTACCATCGATATTGGTATACTTTGGATCGGAGAGTCATTTAATTTTTTTTCTCTCTGTGTGTGTGTGTGTGAACATTGGATTGAAGCCCATAATTCATGCGTTAAATTTTATGGAAAGGACACTCCCTATGATTCCTCCCACCCCTCCATTTTTTGACTCCTTTGTTGAAATTTCATCTTGTATCACAAACCAATTAGGGTTATAGTTAGTTCTATACTCTTTGTCTATTTTGTTCTCTATTTCACCCTTTTTTTTCTCTCCCAAGTCTTGTTGCTCCCCCCCCTCCTTTTTTCCCCAATGCAACTTTTTGATTCCTTATTCTTTCCTTTTTCCTTTTTTTTTTTTCCTTTTTTCTCTCTGGCAGCTTAATATTTCTGTGACTTGACTTGAAGGCTTGGTATAATGGCACACCTGGGCGGTGGTGCAGAGGCACATGCACGGTTCAAGCAGTATGAGTACCGAGCTAACTCTAGCCTCGTCCTAACTACAGACTCTCGACCCCGTGACACCCATGAGGCCACTGGTGAGCCAGAGTCTCTTTGGGGCAAGATTGACCCAAAAAGCTTTGGAGACCGTGCTTACAGAGGAAAACCCCCTGAGCTGGAAGAGAAGCTTAAAAAGTCTAAGAAGAAAAAAGAGCGAGACCCGCTCTCAGAACCTGTTCCTAGTCGCCAAACTAAGAGGCGCCGTTTGCGGGAAGAGAGTGTCCTTACCTCTACCGAGGAAGGTGTTTACCAGCCCAAGACTAAGGAAACCAGGGCTGCCTACGAAGCAATGCTTAGTGTAATTCAACAGCAGTTGGGTGGTCAGCCGCTCAACATTGTTAGTGCTGCAGCAGATGAGATTTTAGCTGTCCTGAAAAATGAGAGCACTAAGACACCTGACAAGAAGAAGGAGATTGAAAAGTTACTCAACCCCATCCCTAACCATGTTTTTGATCAGCTTGTTTCCATTGGCCGGCTCATCACTGACTACCAAGAAGGTACTGACACTGTAGGTTCTTCTGTGGCTAATGGTGATGATGCAATTGATGATGATATGGGCGTGGCTGTTGAATTTGATGAAGATAATGATGAGGATGAAGAGGAGAGTGATCTTGATATGGTCCCTGAAGAGGAAGAAGAGGAGGAAGATGTGCTTGAACCAAATGGTTCTGGGGCTATGCAAATGGGTGGTGGGATAGATGATGTGGACGCGCGGGAAGCAAATGAGGGAATGACCCTCAATGTTCAGGATATTGATGCTTATTGGCTCCAGAGGAAGATTTCTCAAGCATTTGAACAGCAGATTGACCCACAACAGTGCCAGAAGCTTGCAGAAGAGGTGCTTAAAATACTTCCTGAGGGGGATGACAGGGAGGTTGAAAATAAGTTGCTGGTGCCTTTACAGTTTGAGCAGTTCAGCCTCGTCAAGTATCTCTGTCGGAACAGGCTAAAGATTGTTTGGTGTACCCGTCTTGCCAGGGCAAAGGATCAGCAAGAGAGGAAGCAGATTGAGGAGGAAATGATGGCTTCAGGACCAGAGTTGCCTGCAATTTTGGAGCAGCTGCATGCCACGAGGGCAACTGCCAAAGAGAGGCAAAAGAACTTAGAGAAGAGTATAAGAGAAGAGGCTCGTAGACTGAAGGATGAGAGTGGTGGAGATGGAGATAAAGATCGAAGAGGCGTTGTTGATAGAGATCCAGATAGTGGTTGGTTGAAAGGTCAGCGGCAGTTGCTAGATCTTGACAGTATTGCTTTTGAGCAGGGTGGTCTTTTGATGGCAAATAAGAAGTGTGATCTTCCACTGGGTTCTTACAGACATCATGGCAAAGGTTATGATGAAGTTCATGTACCAGCTTTAAAGCCAAAGCCAATAGATCCTAATGAGAAGCTTGTAAAGATATCTGAAATGCCAGAGTGGGCACAGCCAGCTTTCAAGGGGATGCAACAATTGAATAGGATACAGAGTAAAGTCTATGAAACTGCCCTTTTTAAGGCTGATAATATCCTCTTGTGTGCTCCTACAGGGGCAGGGAAGACCAATGTTGCAGTCCTCTCCATACTTCAGCAGATTGCATTCAGTAGAAATCAAGATGGTTCTTTCAACCACAGCAACTATAAGGTGGTTTATGTGGCACCTATGAAAGCTCTTGTAGCCGAAGTTGTTGGTAACTTGTCAAATCGCCTGCAAGATTATGGTGTCACCGTGAGGGAATTGAGTGGAGATCAGACACTGACTCGCCAACAGATTGAAGAAACTCAAATAATTGTGACAACTCCTGAGAAGTGGGATATTATCACTAGGAAATCTGGGGATCGAACCTACACTCAGTTGGTAAAACTTCTTATTATTGATGAGATTCATCTTCTACATGATAATAGAGGTCCTGTGCTAGAGAGTATTGTTGCTAGAACTGTTAGGCAAATTGAAACAACAAAAGAACATATCAGGCTGGTGGGATTATCAGCTACGCTTCCCAATTTTGAAGATGTAGCATTGTTTTTACGTGTTGATGTGAAAAAGGGTCTTTTCCATTTTGACAACAGCTACAGACCTGTCCCGCTTTCCCAACAATATATCGGAATCACAGTAAAGAAGCCACTGCAGAGGTTTCAGTTGATGAATGATGTCTGTTATGAGAAGGTAATGGCTGTAGCAGGAAAGCATCAAGTTCTTATTTTCGTCCATTCGAGGAAGGAAACAGCCAAGACAGCTAGAGCAATACGAGATAGTGCTCTTGCAAACGATACACTGGGCAGATTCTTGAAAGAGGACAGTGCAAGTCGTGAGATTCTTCAGAGTCATACAGATATAGTCAAAAGCAATGATCTCAAAGATCTCCTGCCCTATGGTTTTGCAGTTCATCATGCTGGGATGACAAGGGGTGACCGTCAACTTGTTGAAGAACTCTTTGCAGATGGCCATGTACAAGTGTTGGTTTCCACAGCAACTCTAGCTTGGGGTGTCAACTTACCTGCGCACACTGTGATAATCAAAGGTACTCAGATTTACAGTCCAGAAAAAGGTGCATGGACTGAACTAAGTCCACTAGATGTTATGCAGATGTTGGGTCGTGCAGGAAGGCCTCAGTATGATTCATATGGAGAAGGGATTATCATCACTGGCCACAATGAACTGCAATACTATCTTTCTTTAATGAATCAACAGCTTCCTATTGAAAGCCAGTTTGTATCCAAACTTGCTGATCAATTGAATGCAGAGATTGTTCTTGGGACTGTTCAAAATGCTCGAGAAGCCTGCAATTGGCTTGGCTACACCTACTTGTATGTTCGTATGTTGCGAAATCCTACACTCTATGGCTTGGCACCAGATGTTCTTACCAGAGATATCACGCTGGAGGAGAGAAGGGCTGACTTGGTAAGCATCAGTCTCTTCTATATAGCGTTTCAAATTTCAATGTTCTTTTTACTTGCCAAAGCCTTTAGTATCTTGATACTTGCTGCCTCCATCATTTGGTAGCTTTTAATATAGCTTTTTGATTTTCGCCGATTGTCTTTACTTGCTATTGCTTTTAGTACCTGCCCATACTTGTTACTCTCATGCACTTCATTTCTTTCCTAAAAAAATACCATTTTTTGATGTGGCAGTTCAAATATTGTGTAAAAAAAAAAACTGAAAAAGCATAGTTTGTAGCTAGCATATGTAGTTTAACTTAAATTAGCTTGCTAGCTAAAGAAAAATTTAGAAATAATTATTTTAGCTGGGTTGTACAAACTATAGGCGAAGTTGAACATTCCAGGGTTACAATTTTTCATGATGTCTCTGCAAATGATAATGGAGAGAAATTTGAAAGAGCAATATTCTAGTAATCTTTATGGCCAATAAAATAAGTCAATAGTCTTATATCTATAAAATTGTAATTTTGAATTGCTTTATATGTTGAAAGGAATGATATCATGATTGATAAATGCTCTAATAGGTATCACGGAAAAAAGGTGAATGAAAAGATAAAGAATTAGAGAGATGTGGATAAGAATTTTAACTACAAAGTACATGTTTGACGTGGGGTGAAATATGACTACTGTTAAAAGAACATGGAAAGCTTTCTCAATTTAAAAACTACTGTTACAACAGTAAATTTGACCAGAAGAATTATTATATGCATAGATTTAAGGAAAGCAGGTTTAAGTCTGTCCAATTTTTCTTTGGTTTATTTTTTAGCTGCATAAAGCTAATCTTCTAGCAGTAGCTATGTGAGGGCTTTTCTGCATTGGTTCCTATGTCTGCATGTTAGGATTTGTGACAGCAGTTGATGAAGTTTTAGGACTGATAACATGTCAACCATGAAAAGAAAAGATCAGCTACTTTGAAAAAGAAAATACTTTGTAAAGAACTTTTAATTGATAATATCCACAAATAAATCATTTGAAGAACCCAAGAAATGAAACAGAATGCCTAATTTCAAATGAGGGGACCAGAAGTTGGGGAAGACTGTCCCTTCTGAATATTAGTGTTATCATCCCTATGATGCATTATTAGTCTCCTTAGACCTTGTGCCTGCCAGCTTCTACTGCTCTTTTTGGGGATGAATTTCTAATTGCCATATGAAAGTAATCTCGTTTATTTCAAGTGATACATGTGCACATAGAGGGGTGACTCTCTTTGGTGTTCATTATGGTTGTTCAGCTGTTTCAGTGCTTAATATTTTCTTGAAGATTTTTTTTTCAGTAAATGTCTTATTTCTCCTTTTCCTTACACAGATTCATTCTGCTGCAACTATATTGGACAAAAACAATTTGGTCAAGTATGACAGAAAAAGTGGATATTTCCAAGTCACTGACTTGGGTCGTATTGCTAGCTACTACTATATAACTCATGGGACAACTTCTACTTATAATGAGCATCTGAAGCCAACAATGGGAGATATAGAACTTTGCCGTCTTTTTTCTCTCAGTGAGGAGTTTAAATATGTAACTGTTAGACAAGATGAGAAGATGGAACTGGCAAAGCTTTTGGAACGGGTTCCAATTCCCATTAAAGAAAGTTTGGAAGAGCCTAGTGCCAAGATAAATGTTTTACTGCAAGCCTATATCTCACAGCTGAAGCTTGAAGGGCTTTCGTTGACATCTGACATGGTGTTCATAACTCAGGTTTGTTTTAATCTTATTGGTATTTTTCGGTATTTTGTTTTCCTTTTCCATTTTTTGTTAAACACTGTATGTTTTCATATCATTCATTTGGGTTTTCTTCTCATGGTCAGAGTGCGGGCCGTTTGATGCGAGCTCTTTTTGAAATTGTCCTGAAAAGAGGATGGGCACAGTTAACTGAGAAGGCTCTGAACTTGTGTAAAATGATAAATAAGAGGATGTGGAGTGTCCAGACACCACTTCGTCAGTTCAATGGGATCTTGAATGAGATTCTGATGAAGTTAGAGAAGAAAGACTTGGCCTGGGAAAGGTATTATGACCTTTCTTCGCAGGAAATTGGGGAACTTATTCGTTTGCCAAAGATGGGTAGAACATTGCACAAGTTCATCCACCAATTCCCAAAGCTAAACCTTGCTGCACATGTTCAGCCAATAACACGCACAGTATTGAAGGTAGAACTTACAATAACACCAGACTTCCAGTGGGAGGACAAGGTTCATGGTTATGTGGAGCCTTTTTGGGTGATTGTGGAGGATAACGATGGTGAATACATTCTTCATCATGAGTACTTCATGCTGAAGAAGCAGTATATTGATGAGGACCACACATTGAATTTTACAGTGCCAGTCTATGAGCCATTACCTCCTCAGTATTTTATTCGTGTTGTGTCAGATAGATGGCTTGGATCACAGACTGTTTTACCTGTCTCTTTCAGGCATCTCATCTTACCAGAAAAGTATCCTCCACCAACAGAGTTATTGGATTTGCAGCCTCTTCCTGTAACTGCATTAAGGAATCCATCTTATGAATCTCTTTATCAGGATTTTAAACATTTCAATCCCGTCCAAACTCAGGTCTTCACTGTGCTGTATGATACAGATGACAATGTTTTGGTTGCTGCTCCCACAGGGAGTGGAAAGACAATATGCGCTGAGTTTGCTATTTTGAGAAATCACCAAAAGGGGCCTCAGAGTGTGACGCGGGCTGTGTATATTGCACCTCTTGAAGCAATTGCTAAAGAACGGTATCACGATTGGGAGAGAAAGTTTGGTAGAGGGCTTGGCATGCGGGTTGTTGAATTAACTGGAGAAACAGCCACAGACTTGAAACTGCTTGAGAAAGGTCAAATAATTATCAGCACTCCAGAGAAATGGGATGCATTGTCCCGACGCTGGAAACAAAGGAGGTATGTTCAGCAGGTTAGTCTTTTCATCATTGATGAGCTGCACTTGATTGGTGGTCAGGGTGGTCCTGTCTTAGAGGTGATTGTCTCTAGGATGAGATATATTGCTAGCCAGATTGAAAACAAGATTCGAATTGTTGCTCTGTCATCTTCTCTTGCCAATGCCAAGGATCTTGGGGAATGGATAGGAGCCACTTCCCATGGCCTTTTTAATTTCCCTCCTGGTGTGCGCCCTGTTCCCTTGGAAATACACATCCAGGGCGTGGATATTACCAATTATGAAGCAAGAATGCAAGCTATGACAAAACCAACCTACACTGCAATTGTACAACATGCAAAGAATGGGAAACCTGCTATTGTGTTTGTTCCCACGAGAAAGCATGTAAGGCTCACTGCTGTGGATCTGATGACATACTCGAGTGTGGACAGTGGTGAAAAACCAGCTTTTCTCTTGCACTCTGCAGAAGAACTGGAACCTTTCATTGGCAAGATCCAGGAAGAAATGCTGAGAGCCACTCTGCAACATGGAGTAGGCTACTTGCATGAGGGCTTGAGCAGCTTGGATGAAGAAGTGGTGTCTCAGCTATTTGAAGCTGGGTGGATTCAGGTTTGTGTTATGAGCAGTTCTATGTGTTGGGGGGTGCCATTGTCAGCGCATCTAGTTGTGGTCATGGGAACTCAATACTATGATGGGCGTGAAAATGCTCACACAGATTACCCTGTAACAGATCTGTTGCAGATGATGGGTCATGCTAGTCGACCTCTGCTAGATAATTCTGGGAAGTGTGTCATCCTCTGTCATGCACCTCGTAAAGAATACTATAAGAAGTTTTTATATGAAGCATTTCCTGTTGAAAGTCATTTGCACCATTTCCTGCACGATAATTTTAATGCAGAGGTTGTTGCTGGAGTTATTGAAAACAAGCAGGATGCAGTGGACTACCTTACATGGTCTTTCATGTACAGGAGGCTCACGCAAAATCCAAACTACTACAATCTTCAGGGAGTTAGTCACAGGCATCTCTCTGATCACCTATCAGAGCTTGTTGAACATACTTTGAGTGATTTGGAGGCAAGTAAATGTATTGCTATTGAGGATGACATGGACCTCTCTCCTCTGAATCTTGGCATGATAGCTTCTTACTATTATATCAGTTATACCACCATAGAGCGTTTCAGCTCTTCTTTGACTTCAAAAACAAAGATGAAGGGTCTGCTGGAGATTCTGGCCTCTGCTTCAGAGTATGCACAACTTCCAATACGACCTGGGGAGGAAGAGGTGCTTCGAAAGTTGATCAACCACCAGAGATTTTCATTTGAAAGTCCTAAATACACAGATCCTCATGTGAAGGCAAATGTACTGCTGCAGGCACATTTCTCTAGGCAATCCGTGGGCGGGAATCTGGCATTGGACCAGCGGGAGGTCCTCCTTTCTGGCAGTAGATTGCTTCAGGCAATGGTTGACGTTATTTCAAGCAATGGTTGGTTGAGTCTTGCCCTTCTTGCTATGGAGGTCAGCCAAATGTTAACACAAGGGATGTGGGAGCGTGATTCCATGCTCCTACAACTGCCTCACTTTACAAAAGAGTTGGCGAAGAAATGCCAAGAGAACCCAGGAAAGAGCATAGAGACAGTGTTTGATTTAGTGGAGATGGAAGATGATGAAAGGCATGACCTTCTGCAGATGTCAGATTCGCAGTTGCTGGATATTGTGAGGTTTTGCAATCGTTATCCCAACATTGATTTGTCATACGAGGTGATGGATGGCGAGAATGTGAGCGCAGGAGAAGACATCACGCTGCAGGTCACTCTTGAGCGGGATCTTGAGGGCAGGACTGACGTGGGACCTGTTGATGCTCCGAGATACCCTAAAGCCAAAGAAGAAGGCTGGTGGCTCGTTGTTGGCGATACCAAGACCAACCAGTTGCTTGCCATCAAGAGGGTTTCCCTGCAAAGGAAGTCAAAGGTGAAGCTCGATTTTGCTGCTCCTGCAGAAGCTGGAAGGAAGTCATATACTCTGTATTTCATGTGTGATTCTTACCTCGGTTGTGATCAGGAGTATAGCTTCACTGTTGATGTTAACGAGGCTGCAGCCCCAGGTGAAGATAGCGGAATGGAGTAAAATTGCTTTTGTGCAACTTGTGTAGTTTTAAGGAGGACTCTTCCCAGAAGAAGGAAAAATGAAACCAAAAAAAAAAAAAAAAAACAGAGCAAAAGCTACTCGAGATTGTACTTTTCATGTACCTTTCTGGTTTTTCTCTGTAAATTAACTGACAGCACTTTGCTGCAGTACTCTGAAAAGTAGGGCTCTATGACTACACTTCTCTGGCCTGCTGCATGGTTTTGTGCCGCTTTCATATGCATGTATTTGTGTGCTACGACGAGGATATGGGATCTTCCGTACCCATATTAGTTAGTTTCCGATACAGGCGGTAAAGGCTGATTCAATTTAAATTAAAATCGACTCAGAATTTTAATTGATCTAATAAATGGTCAACACAGGGAGTGATTTTCAATTCAATTTGATGTACACGGTGACCCTAGATTTTTAAATAAAGGTTTGAATTTTTAAGTTAGCACACGAGGAGGATATATAGGTGAGTTTTCATACTCACTATGTGGTCAGGTGCGAGGAAAGTCAGTTTGAAGTTATTATTTACTGTTTGAGTGCGAGTAATCTTCAATTTTAGTCCACAAGGTGTTGGTTACGGTGCTCAGAAAAAGAGAAAAAGAAAAAGAGACGAGCCGAATAGGCCCAGCCAGCTGAAAGTTAAAATTCATTTTCAAAGAATTTGTATTCTTTTTATCCCATTTGCCTCCCCCCCCCTCCAAAAAAAAAAACCAGTCAAGGCCTCAAAGCCAGGGTGCTCAGCCGTGCAACGGGAGATAGTTTTCGATTCTTAAAGTCGACGACAGCACTCAAAGGAGGTGTTACTCTGAACCCCTCCACTCTACTCTACTCTACCTTCCCCGACTTTCCTTTTTTCTCTGGTTAATTTTATCAGCGATGCCAAAATTAGGTAGTATCTATCATATATTTCAGGAGCTAGATTAGTTGACGATGAACAAGTAAGAATTGCCTCAACAAAATATGTAGTTTTTTTTTGTATTTCACCGGTTACTAATCCAGTATACATATAGTAGGTCTCCTTCGAAACTCCACTAGTGGCTCGGCTTCGTCCTAGAAACTACTGCTTCCGCCTCTCTAGGCATGAGGGTGGTCAATTTTTTTGAATTTATTGTTTGGGTTTGATTTCTCTCTTCTTGGGGTTGATTGAATGTCCAGTTTGTTTGGGGATTTGTATTTGCCAAAATGCTTTAACTTGTCTATGAAAGTTTTAATCTTTTTTGCAGTGTGTGTTTAAATCAATTTAAGATGCAAGTTTGTGGGTCTTTGAATTCAATTTAGGAATGACTCCTCCTCCTTCTTCTCCTTCTTCATCGAATTCGTTATTCTTAGTTTAACTATATTGTTGTAGTTCTATCTATGCCTTACTATTTTTGTTTCATTTGAAAGCTTGTTCTTTTTTTTTTTTTTCTTTTTCTTTTTCCCTTTTTTCAGAAGAAAAAGAAAAAAGCTCCAGATTAGTAGATTGATACAGCCAGAGAGAAAGAGATGGCAATGGCTGACTCCAAGTCTCCATTTTGGGAACGAATTGAGCTTTCCGAGAGGTAATTGTTTCAATGTATAGTCTTTTTCTTAATTATGACTTGAAATGACAATAGAAAAGTCTCGCATTTTTGGAAAGCAGGAGATAAACGGGTCAGTTTTCTGGAATTATTTTCAGAGACTCATTTGTTTTCTTTCGAAGGAAGGATTGCTGAACCAGACTGCTCAATTGTTTCAATGGATTTTATGTTTTTGCTAATTTATACATACATACATATATATAAATATATGTATACACACATACATATATACATACATGTTGAGGTACTATTTTTTAAATCCTTACTTGGTGTTGTTTTCAGCTGCCTTGTTTGCTCAATGTGCGAGGAGGCTGCTTCTTTAGCTTCCTCAGTTTTGAAGCAGATATGTGATTGTGGTTTTGGTGTCAAAGCTATAGAGGACATTGATGAGGTGCATGACATGATGGAATCAGCTGGTATGGTGCTGGTCCAGTCACTGAATCAACTTGGCAGGCACTCATATTAAACCCTCATTTACATTTCTGGTTATTTCTCTTTAATGTGCTAAGCCCGTTGCCTGGAGGCATACTGATCTAAGTGGGCTTAGGGTGCAAAAGAAGCCATTACCCATGGTCATAGTTTGCTATTAAGTCACTTTTTAACTTTAGCCTGTTATTTCCTGGATTTGAGGTCTTTCGAAATTTTTTAGAGGCAGGTACACATAGTAATGGTGGGCTTATATTCTGTTGTGTATGGTACTACATTATTTTTACCCCATATGATAAAAAATTTTTTCATATGAGAATCATGGCACTCGTGTACTTAATGCTGACATCAACCTAGAGCCAAAGTATTACATTTATGCATAAATTACCTGATTTATTTTGGTGCAAAGGAATGAGTTGCTTGAGAAAAGTTGTTGGACATTTCAATACTGAATATTTTGCTATATGTTGGTTTGCAATGTTGCTTAGTCACATTATATTCAATTTTTATAAGATGCATACATGTTACAGTATTTTTTAGATACCTATTGATGCCTGAAGTTTTGAACTTATAATGGTCATCGAAGTATGGAATGCTTGCTCTGAAGCATAAAAGTATGATACTCTACATAGTTAACATTATAATCCTTGTGGTATTTTATGCAGGGCATCCCAGATTGTGAGTGAACTCAAAGTGTTGTTTGTTCCTAGAGCTATCCCTGTTCAAGTTCTTCTCTCAGGGTAAGCTTACCTGTTGCAACTTCAATTTCTAATTATTTCTGATAAAGACTTCAGAATAATTTTAGGGATGTGATTAATGTTTTCAATTGTGTTCCTTTTCATGGTCTGATCTTTGACAACTCACACATTTGAAATGCTAACCAAATCATCTGTATCTACATGGCGACATCTATGTTTTGGTCTTCATTAAAGTGTCATTAGTCCCCTCGTTAAAAATTAACTTTACGAAGAAGTCGGATGGATGTTGTTAATGGATGTTTTCCTTCTTCTTGGTTGCAAGAAGTATACAGTTGATTCGTGGGATCTAAACATCCAATGTAGAATAAAATGCTCTAATTTGCGTAGTTCTAATATATGGATTGTCTCTGCCATGCCTTTATTTACACTGTCATGCGACTTCCATTCTTTTACTATGTTTCTTTTTATATTTTTATTTTTTAATCCAGAAACTTATTTGGACATGGTAAGCAATCTGAAAGTTCTGAGTTCTGAATAAAAGAATAAGGAATCAAAAAAAAGTGAGAGACCAGGATTGACTACAGAGTGCCTATGTGCAAAACCTGTTAAGTGTCTATTAGGTTTAAGCAAAGCATATTCCTAGTTAGCAAAAGTTTCTTACTTTAGTCTGAATTACATTGAAGACAGTGCCCTTCCAGACGAAATGCCTCATGGAGTTTCTTGCAGTGATGTTTTTTGATCTAATATTTTAAATTCGGGACAGTGGGGAGTGATTAGGTAGAACAAGAGTTTAGATAAGGAGATCCTAGTGTGAACCATTGCTAAAGAGAGCCAGGAAGGTTAGCTTTTCTTTTTGATTTGGGACTTTCTTTTGTTAAGACAATAGCTCTAAAACAATTAAGCACAATGTTGCAAATTCACAGCATAATAGGAAAAGTAGTAGAGCAAGCTCATCCTTTTTGGTTGAGGATGCCAGTATGACATTTGTGTGATAATGCCACTTCTGGCTGATAAGGAAGCTGTTCCTCTATCTTTTGCTTTGCCTATTGGCACATAGTTAGGGCCACATTGCATTGGGATAAGCTATCAGTCCATGTTGCAGAGAAGGTGCTAGAAACCATATGCTAATTTTTTTTGTATGTGATGAATATATGATTTGGTTATAAAATATGCAAGTTACATATGCTTGGACAAATGCCTTGGAAAAGGTATTTTTCATATTTTAGGGACAATGTGTTTCACCTTTATTCTTTTCTGTTTGTCAGTGTATGTTTCCAGATAGCAGCAGGTTCCTGTGTAGGTGTCCAAGAGTTTCTTGAAGAGTTTCTCAGTAACTGCAGACATCTGGATGGAAGATGCTATGTTGTTGGTGCAGAAGGTGACCTGAATCTCCTAGAAGGATGTGATGGGGGTCAAAATTTGGAACTTGATCAGTACATTGCAGTTGTCGAAATCTATGCTGTCACCCTTCTTGCTGCTACATTGAAAAAAGTGGACCTTTCAATTACTTGGGTTGAGAAAGCTGCATTACCTGAGGAAAAAAGACAGGTAAAATAAAGTTGTTTGCATCTTATCGGGCTGCTGACTACTATCTGAATTGCTGTTATGTATGTACATGCATGCTATGGCTCCATGTGTTTTCCCCCACTGTTATGTTTGTCATTAAATGATTTTCTCAATGTATTTTAGTCTTTCGTGATCATTGGCCTCGGTAAAAGTAGGCATGTGTGCTCATCTGCAATATGCTCATGACTTTGTAGTTGTTTATTGTTTTATCTCACTAATGGTGGAGAGCTCTTGTATAGGTAAATCAAGAAGTAGCTTTAAAGCATGGTGCAAAATGGTCTATATGTTGCCAAATTGCACATTGGAATGATTTTCTGAGAATTGAAAATTTTTGCAGTCAGTGGTTTTTTTTTTTTTTTTTTTTTCCAGAAGCATTACATGAAAGAGCTTGGTATCTTCTTGTTAGTTGTTGTTGAGTGTTTCGTTATGTGAATTCTTCATTTCCTGGGGACAAGATGCTAAAAGAAATGTATGAAAAACTTAAAAGATTTTGTCACTCAACAATTGATACTATCAGTCTTCATCGACTTTTTTTTTGGGGGGGGGGGGGGGGGATGGAAAAGTTTGGATGAATCTTGGCTTTAAGGAGTTGTTGTTTAATCTTTACATACTACTTGTTGCTGATATATTTGCAAATGTTTTCTTCTCTTTTTGTTCTTATTTATTTATTTTTTAATTTCCACTTTTTGGAAATTTCATGTGTTTATCACTCAAACAAGGCCTTTTAAATTTCCACATGTCCAGTTGCACACTGGTACACATGCATGCACACATGTCAATACATGCAAATTTTCACAGGCACCAAAACCAATCTTGAGTATTGCACATGTGCATACCTTTAACTACAAGGATCTAATTTCTAAGCTAATAGAGAAAATTGCTGCATTCAGGCTTCATGTTTTTCCCTCGTAGAGGTATTTGAGCCATTACCTTTCCTTCAATTTCTTGTTTCTAACTCAAAACTTCCACAGATCACAGATAAAAATGTCAATTATATTTTTCAGCTAGTTTATGATTGAGATTATCTTAGAGGCTAGGAGAATAGATGAAATTCAAGAATTTGCTGAAGAATTGTGAAATATGGACTTCTAAATCCTATGAAGATATGGTTGTAGCCTTGAAAATTTTAACTTGTGCCTTTCCATTCAACATGATTTATAGAGGAACATACTTTTAAGAAATAAAGTTAGGTTTCCTGAATCATTGTTATATTTTGAGCTTCAAGTCCTGTTATACATGTTCATTGTACTGCTAATACTGATTGTCATATTTCTTAACTCTATGCCACTGTGGTTAATTTTAGCTTGCTTTCTTGTAATACTTTCTTGTTGTCCGAACATTTCAACTCAGGAAATTTTGAGGAGACTACACTCGCTGTACTCTAACAAAGTCACCAATCTATCACTAGGCCACTCAGCTTTGCTAGCAACTGACCATGGTTCACACTATTCGTCGACAAAAGAACTAAATGTTTCTGAAGGGTCTCCAGAAGTCTCAGAAACCAAATTCTTGCCGGATGGACCAAAAGATACCAAGCAAGCAATCTTAAAATTGTCCAGACGCATTAACCCTTGTTTCTGGTGGTTCCATTCCGTCAATTTGAAGCTTGGCAATATTCAGCTGGTCTTAAGTAATGGGAAGATTGTGTTTGGATGTCTGATCATTCTCATTGTTTATGTACTCCAGAAGAAGAGAGCTCTTCTAAATAGGTAAGATATTGTCCACCCTGTTTGTAAATATTTCTTTGATTTGATCATGTCACTCGCCGACCTAGATTGAGGGTCAGAGTATAATTGTTTATTTTCTTGGGATTAAGTGCATATTTCTTTACCCGCTGGTTACCGGTTTATTTAGTTAGCAGTCGAAGTATGATTGTCGTGACCCGTTTCATTGTTGGATAACTATCTACTAAAGCGAAAGGCCATAAAAACAATTTTGTCATGCCCTTGTAAGTTTGAAATCTTGTCCTTTTTTCTGTGTTCCAGGATGATTAGGAGCCCTACTTTGTCCATAAAGAAGGCTTTGGTGGACTTGTGGCAACTTGCTTTTTCATATCAAGTCAACCCCCTAGCTGCCATTCCTGTCCCTGCCGCAGCCAGATGATGTACGGGAATTGTTACCACTTTGTTCCCCCCTTTCCGTGAAGTTTTACTAGTCTGCCTGAACAGGTGTGGCATACTCCAACATTCACCTGGAAAATTCTCAGGCTCCCGTTTTTGTTTCCTATATATATATATAGAGGATGGAAATGCCTCATTTGGGCCAATTTTGGATTCATTTTGCTGGGAAAAACTGATGATTCTCTCGGTAATACCGTTTGTCGCTGCGTAGCATGTCTCCGAAGAACTTGCGCATTACGGTCCTAATTGAACAACCTTCAACAAAAGGGTACCTGTGCCCGAGAAAAACAAAGTGGGCGGGTAGGGATATAATTCTAATTTATTTTTCTGTTTGTTTCTTTCAATTCTTATTAAATGATTACATATATATATCATTGAATGATAATTAGTTTATTATTACATAAACTGTGACAATAATATTTTTTTTTTTATTTTTTAATTAATTAATCCTGATTACTCTCAATTTTGAAAAGAAACTCCGATATCATTGAGCGATGGTATTTCTACTTCGTTACTGCAAAACAGACTGAGATGAATTTGCACTTATCTTTTGAAGCTTTCAGATGGTCACCAGTCTCAAAATATTGGCCTTTTGATCTCAAAGTGGACACTATCAATAAGCCTCGCATACCTCAGCACTTAATAAGACAAATTGGACACAAATTAAGGAATTGTTTTATACTGACATTTTTAAAAGTGTTGACCATTTTTATTTAGAGAAATTAAAAGTGCCGATCGACCTTAATAAAATGGAATTGGTACGCCTATTAGGATGAACATAAAAATACATGAGCCTCCCCGTGCCATAAAGATAAAGATTGCCCGAAATGGGAGTTCACATATACTTACAAATGTCTAAAAAAAAAAGAGGGGGGGGGGTAATAAGAATAGCACTGCAACAACAAAAGCAAGCAGTTAATGCAACGTACGATGTATTGTTGGAATGCTTGAACAATTGAACCAGTCAAATATTTCCTTTTTTTCACCAGACATCTTTGCTTACAAAATTGCAGATATGGTTCAACCATTCAGAACAAATTTCAGTTCAGAAAAAGTATAAAAAAAAAAAGGAAAGCTCCAAATTTGCTTTTATAAATTGCCCCTTTTGGTCCAACCACTCTAGTCAGTCTATTTCTTCCAAGAGATCTTGCCCTATTCTCATTTCATTTGCCAAAAAGAAGAAAAAAAATTCTACCCATTTTGTTCCTTTTTCTTTCTTTCTTTTTTTTTTTTTTTTTTGGCCAAAAACGAGAGATTCGTTATTGTCTCTGCAAACTTAGGCCAGGCAAAAACTCTCATAACCGATCACGTCGATTATCGAATATAGAATCCAATAGCAAACTTCAATTGACTCGGTTGTTAATAGTAAAGAGACTCGTGCGAATGATAATTTAGTGTGGGTGGTAATCTGCATAAGGTCACCGAGGATCATTGTTTTTCACATCTCTGCCTGCCTTTGTGAGGGCCACAACATAATGATACTTTAGAAAAATGGCAGGGAAAGTTTTACAACATTTTATGATTGGCACATACTATATCAGAATTTTACTTATAAATTAAATAGATCGAGGACTGTTCATCACCGGTACGTGTCATATATGATTGTTCATTAGTTACTAGTTGCATAATGTGGTAATATAATTAGTGAACTCTTAATTTGAATAATTAATACTAATCATGAATCGAATTCCCCCATAGACGAACAAAAACAAATTCTAATAAACTTCGAATTATTCGTAATATTACTGTAAATTGTACACACCTTTTAATCCTCAGCTACCCTCCGCATTGCCAGTCTAACCTCTTATTTCTGTTTTGTTTATCATAGATGTTAATAAAGGTACAGCCAATGTGTTTAGAGCCCCAAATCCAAGACAACATCAACATTGAACAAAAGTGGATAGCTTCTTGTAAACTTTATTATTATTATTGATATTGATCTGTTATTTTCTCGATATAGTGCCTAATTATCCCAAAACTCCATTGAAACTTCAATAAAAACATGAAAGGACATGCCCCAGCCAGCGAAAGCCCAGAGACAGTACGGGGCATTCCATGTTCTGTAATAATGTACCTGCCAAAAAAAAGAAAAGAAAAGAAAAAAGATGGTGATCTTTATGATCCAGGCAAGCAGCCGAATTTGTTGCAGAC
>CM034054.1:132703-149819 GCA_019804595.1 Bruguiera parviflora | reverse complement strand
AATTTTAAAAAATATGAAAAAATTAATACAAAATATTAAAAAATAAATAAAAAATTAAGAATATTAAAAAATAAAAAATATAAAAAATTTTATAATTATTTAGAAATTTGATTATATTATACAAATAAAATGAGTAATATATTTATAATTATTTTAATTTTTTAAACCGTGTTATGTGCAACAAAGGGGCTGGATAATGCCTCCACGGTAACCCGAATTTGCATTCCAAGGATACTTGGATGCCCTGGATCAAAGTATTCTTGTTACATACAATTGGTGATACTCGGCCGAATCAAAGTAACAATTTTGAAATAGCAACTAATTTGCATCCGCTACATGAATCTATTTCCATTATTTTTAGGACACTAACTAAAAAGAAAAATCTAAGATAACGAGATTAATCTAAAATTCAATAAACTTTGAAAAATAAAAGAGAGAGGCAAAGATAATAAGGTAATGAGAATACAAAATTATTGTTTTCTTCTCATCTTATTGTCCAAAACTTTAATTTTATAAGTCAACAAATATTCTAATTGTGACTTAGATCATTTATAAAACTAGATGAATTAATCTTTAACACAATTTTACCATTAATAAAAAAAATTTGCAATAAAACATATAGTTATAAATAGACAAGATTTTTTTTTTAAAAATAAAAAAGTAACATGACGATTTTTATTATGTAAATAGGAAATTGAAACAATGATTTCTTACTTGTATTTCATACTACCTTCCCCCCTTTTTTTTTTTGGGTTAAAACAACATGTTTTTTTCTAAACAAATAAAGCGGGTGAAAAGCACCCAAGTGGCCAGACAGAAACGACGACGTGCAGCGGATTCTTCGCGTCCACGCTAACCCGTTCAGGGACGAGGACGCCGACAAAATGAAACGGCGTCGCATTGGGGGGCGAAAATTTTCCCTCCATCCAGGCATTGAAGTCGGAGGGGCGGGAAATCGCCAATAAATAATTAAAATAAATTGAGAATCGATACATACGTTTACCGTCTCCATTTCAAAGGCGCAGCCGCCTTCTCTCTGCCGCAGTCCCAGTGGGCAACGCCGAGCAGTCGACGGCCGGTGAATTGGGAGTGCAACGCAGTGGCTTCGAAGCAATACTTACTAGCAATTAATCGAAAAAGGCGAATAAAGAAAAGATGGCACCGAGAAAGAAGCCCAACTCCAAGTCGAACCACCCGACCCTGAACTCCTCACAGCAACAGCAGCAGCAGCAGCAGCCTTCTAAGTTCGGGATCGAGCATTTCTTCCAGCGCCACTCCCAGAATGCCCGACCCTCCTCCTCCTCCTCCTCGTCCTCGGCTGCGCCCCCAAAACCCCCTGGCCCTATCGGAGCAATTGCCCTCATTTCGGCTGCTCCTCCCGCGGCGCCTCCAAATCCTAACCTCGATCGCAGCGCGAAAACTTCTGGTTCTGATTCTCGAAATCCTATTGCGATTGATATTGATGTCGAGGAGGGAAGTCTGCCTACGGCGTCTCCCCCTCCTCAGTTCTCCAAGTCTGTCTCCGTCGACCCCTTCAAGTTCTCCCCTGGCATGGTACTTTCCCTTTTCTTTTCTCCCTGCCTCCCCACCCCGCCTTCCCCCCCCTCTTTCTTTTTCTGCTTATTATTATTATTTATTTATTAAAATTAATAATAATATTATTGTTATTATCAAGGATTAATAAAATGTATAAAATAAAAGGAAAAAAAAAGAAAGAAAAAGTCACGGAACCACGGACGCGGCTGGACGCTAGCCCAAAAATGTAAAATCATGGTTAGAATAGTTAATTGCACTTGTCACGCCCTTTGATGCATAATAATTAATGACCCTGGTGTGTGTACCGTTAACAGCTCCGATGTATATATTATGGGATACTAAAGATTGTTCCGAGTGGTTTGTTGGCCAATGCCCTCGACGGGATTAACACCTTTATCCTTTATTTCGCAATTCCCTTTCCTTGCATTTAATCCACCGGTTCTCGTCAAGAGGACTAGTCCTCTTTATATTATGGTTACTGTGGAAATTGGGGTTTGTAACAGTTGATAAAGCAGAGCCAGGATGATGGGGTTGAGGAGGTCACTTGGAAGATTTCTCCCGTCAATGAAAGACTCCTGGCAGTTTCCAAGCAAATGCCGGATGTGGTCAAAGCATTGGCAGCTTCTTCCAAGCTTAATTCTTTCACCATCAATCATTGTTCTCTTAATAATGTAAGTCTATTGGTTAAATTTCCTTTCCTTTTATTCTCTTTTTCTTGGGTTCTATCAAATTTGTTATTGTATTTCTTGTGATGTGTGGTACAGGCTTCTCTTGGCACAGCCAACGGGGTTGGGAAGTGGATTCCTTCCTCACCGCCACCTAAGGCAGGTGCCGAAAGGCCGTTGGTGTCAGCAAATAAAGCTGGCTTGAAAAGAGAAAACCCATTTCTGGATGCAGCAGTAGACGAGAGGTTGACTGATGGCAGCGGCTTGCTTACCTGTCAACGGAGTCCATTTAGGACTCCACCATCTCTATCTTATGGTCATGATAGGGTAGTTGTCTCTTATAATCTGAGTACACCATTCATTAATTTTCATTTAATGGTTATTGGGTAATGCAATGCTGAAATTACTTCCTTCTTTTCTTTTGCTCTAATTGATGCGGCTAACTTCTCTTGCTGTTTGATGCTGTTAAGTGCAGCTTGAAAATGTTATAGAACACAATGGAGTACCTGATCAACTGGGTTTAAGGCAGCATAAAAAGGTTTATAATTTCACTCTTTTAGTTCAAATCTCGTCAGCCCTTCCGTTCTCTCTTTTTTTCCCTTCTTTGATTTTTGAAAAGCAGAATTCATACATTTATGAATTAATCCAATACAAGCGAAAGTCTATACAATCAATAAAGGAGCTAATACAGAATTCATTTTATTCTCTTGTTGTCTGGTGGTTTAAGTTATCTGTCTTCTCATTCTACTTGTTGACTAGCTGGTCAACCTTTGAATTGTTAATTGTGTGGATATTCACCTTTTGTCTTCATATTGTGTAACTGTGTGTGGTGGTCTGTTTTTCTTTACTTCCCATTTTCACAAAATCCTTTCAGGCATTGCTTGAACTTTTGGATCAAGTTGAAGATGCAATATCTGTTGATGGATCAGTGTCTAGTGGCACTAATTCTTGCTCACCTAAAACTCAAGATACAAATGATAATGAACCAGTTATTGGAGGTGATCCTCTGAAAAAAATAGTGGCAATGGGTCCAACAGAAAAGGCCACTGAATCATTGTCAAATCGTAGTTTTCTTGTACTGGAGGTATGGACTAATTCATTTGAGTGGCTGTTATTAGATATAACAAGTACTGGAAGTCTAATTGCCTGAATGTATCTAGGTGTCTGAGAAGCATAAACCTACTGGTACATCTGGTGCTCAACACCCGTGCAAGGTTTTGTACACAGGCCAATGTGCTTCATTGCTTTTCTTAGCCTGGTGAAGTTTTAGAGAAATCAATTGCTTTTCAGGTTCTTCGTTTGTTGAATGAGCAAAGTGGAGAGGAGCGAGCTGTCTTCTTATGGGAAGAGTGGTAAGTTTTTTTTGCCTAATTTTTCTTAATTGTTTAGAAGGGCCAAGGCCCTCTTACAAGAAAACAAGTTGCATTTAGGAATGCTGAATCATCACAATCTAATTACTGATAGCTAGCCCTAAAGCTGCAGGAAGCAACATACTTCTAAAACTAGGTTGCAGTACAGTTTGCAAACTCTTTAGCTTGGAAGAGACTATGCGAAGCCAATCGTGATTTAGTAAATCTTTACTAGATCTACGATAGTTCCAGTTGGATGCCAAATTAGCAGACTCCTGACTGCCTTTTAGACATCCATCAATTCATTTTTTGGTTTCATTTCTTCTGGAAGGAAACAGCTAAAGCGTTACCCCTCCAAGAAAAAAGTTGGTCCACCATGTCTGATTAACATGAACCCAACCTGGGCTTGTATCCTGACCTGACCAGTTACACTGGTTGACTGAACCATGAGGATTAGGTTCTGAACTTTCCCATGAATGTTTTTCAGGTTTTACAGTGTCATTGCACCTGGAGATACGGTGAATGTGATTGGTGACTTTGATGACCAGGGAAAATGTGATGTGGATCATGACAATAATCTGTTAATTGTCCATCCAGATTTTCTTGTCTCTGGAACTAGGGTAATGCAAGCCTTTTGCTTTGCTGGTGTTTTTTTTGCCAAGTCTTCTTTGCTGATATTTGTTGAGTTAAGCTTTTTTTTTCTCCTTGGTTTACCAAGTGACTATCTATTGGGCCATTAGTCATTAAGATTTGAACTAATTTTATGTGTTTGTTTTACCAAAATTTCTCCTAATACATCAGAATACTTATTAGGTTGCGGCTAGTTTCAGTTGCTCCAGGCGAAGTGTCCTGGATGAGAGACTAAAGGGTGGTGACCACTCAACTCCAGCGTTAATTGGTACCTTGCTGCACCAAATATTTCAGGTCTCATGGTTTGAACTATGTCCTTGATTAATCTGCTGAATATTTTCATACGAGTTCTTGATCATTCTTCAGAAGCTTCAATGCCATATATTTTGTATGATGCCTTGTACAGGCTGGACTTATGGAGAAGAATCCTACAATTGACTTCTTGGAGGACTATGCAAGAATGGTGCTCCAGAAAAATATTGAGAGCTTGTATGCATGCAGAGGTGAATATTTGTATGCTTGTCCAATTATCATTGGAGCATTAAACTCCCTTAGTTTTGTGTGTTGCAAAATAGTATGTTCAACAATTTATAATTTTTTAGTTTCAGTTTCTAATATAATTGGTCATGTTGTTTAAAAGTTCTGACTCTTCCATATCTACAATTTTCAGTCAATGAAAATGATATGCTGAAGACGCTGGTTGAGGCTGTTCAAAAAATTTTGAATTGGATTTTCCTGTTCAAAAATTCAGAGGTTTGCAGTTGTTTCATCCCTCCCACACATGTTTTTTCTTTTTCATTTTTTGGTATAGAGGTTCTATTGGTTCAAGCCATCTAGTGGGTTTGGAGTGCTCAAATCTAACCTTTTGCAGTCCCAATCTTGCTGTTCATTTACTCGAGTATGGTGTAAACTATTTGAGCATTATTGCATGTCACAAATTGCCCACTTTCAATTGTATTTCTATATTAAATAAGCTATTAGTCATATTCTTAATTCCTAAATTTGACAGTGTGAGATATCTTTTTGTTATGACATTTAATTACATTATCATTTATCCTTTTCACTTCTTTTTGGTTTAATAATCATAAATATACCAAGCAAATTTCATGTAAGTGTTCATGGAACTTATGGTTCTGTTGTACAACGTGTGGTGTTGGGGGATCTTATGTTCATGTCAAAGATTGGGATTGTGTTTGGATCCTTGCTGTAGAACTTTATGACTTGAGCCTGATACTGGATATTTTTTGGCAGGACTCTGATGCTTCCGTTGATTTTGGCTTTGATAATGGGCTGAAAAGGATAAGAATAGCAGAGGTTGCTTCTCTAACTTATTAATTTTTAATTAAATGACAGTGTAGGTGAGGTGGCTTCTGTTTTGCCATGCCTAGCATAGCCCTTTGTAATGTGGTTATGCCTGGGCAATACAAATTACAAAAAGGAAGGGTGAAATCTAAAAGGATTTTAGTGCAAGGACTTTTAAAATCATAACAGTGACAGGGAGTTTGGTTTTAATAAAGGAAATTGAAGGAAGTATCTATTTAATTGACCTCCACTGTTGTAATGAGGCTTAGATGAGTTTAGTTATTGCCTGTGTGAATTCTTATGTGGACTATGCAAAATGTCCTCACAAGTGAGAGTGTGCCAATATGTTGAGGCAGCCTGCAAATTTAGTACATACATGTTAATCCTTCACTAGGTACTTAAATGTCAAAAAAGATGAATTTTACAACTCAACTAAACTTGACCAAACATTAATCTCAAATCAATTGAGGTTGGCCTCCTTTTTTCCCATTCCTTTTTGCACAAACCACCCTGACTGTGAACCCAGTCCTCCATCACTGCATTCCCCATGTTCTAGGCTGATGTCACAAATCTCCTTTCACCTGCTTTTAAATGAGCTTCCTGTGTTCAACAAGTTTTCCAACAAATGTAATATGAACTTGTAGTTTTCAGATATGACTCTTGAATTACCATTTGCTTGAGTGTCAGTTATGACAAGGTTCTTAAATATGATCCATGTAATTTGTAGGTCATGGATATTGAGGAGATGGCATGGGCCCCAAAATATGGGCTGAAAGGAATGATTGATGCTTCTGTCAGAGTAAAAGAAGAGTCAAGCAGAAATGGTGCATGCGAAAAAATATTGCCACTAGAGTTTAAAACTGGAAAACTTCCCAATGGTCAGGCAAGTGTTGGGCTTTGGCTAAATTTTGTGTGAAGAATTGCCTGATCAAATTCAAGAGTACATGCAATCCTACTCATCCTTTTGGCTCATACTTGCCTTTTTTTGCAGTCATCTATGGAACACCGTGCACAAGTGATCTTGTACACGCTACTTATGTCTGAGAGGTTTGTATGGATTTTCCATTTTCTTCTGTAGGAAATTGGGGTGCTGGGCTGGTTCACTGGGTATGTTTTTCATAGCCTCTGATTTGAAGTGTACCTTGAGAATTCGTTCTTTTGGTGTTTTGTACTTGTCATGTTTTCAGGTATATGAGGTGTACTGATTCTGGTCTTCTATATTATCTCCAGTCAGATCAGACACAGGTATAATCAAATGCATCTATGTCAACTATCACTCTGTTTTGAGGTGATTAAATTTCCATTGACATGTATCAAGGGGATTTCTGTGCGGAGGTCTGATGTGGTTGGGCTGATCATGCGTCGTAATGAGCTTGCAAATGACATTCTTAAAGCATCAACAATGCAACAATTGCCCCCAATGTTGCGAGTATGTCTTTTTCTTTCTAAACGGGTGGCTTCTTGAGCTTGTAAATGTTACATATTAAATTCTTTATCATTTTCCAATTTTAGAGCCCAAGCATGTGCAGCAGCTGCCGTCACCTTGATGTTTGTACTATCTATCATAAAGTAACCTTTCATCCTTGAGCCTAACAATTTCGTATTCATATTGTCATTTGGTAGGATGATTAACCATTGGCCCCAATCACAAATGCTGCAGGTACATGGTGGAAATACAGATAGTAGTGGACTGGGTGATTTGTTTGATTCACATGTTCACCATCTTACTACCACTCATAGTGTTTTCCTTCAACATTGGGATTGGTTAATTGACTTAGAAGCCAAAGAGATTCAGGTAAAGCTTTTTTACTATTATTGGTTGTAAGAGCCCTAGAACTTCATCTTAAAATAACATGCGCATCCTGTTTGCTGGTTACTACAGCTTGCAAAAAAGGATATCTGGCATTCTCGTAATTTGAAGAGTGATCATCTCTCTGGCTGCCTTTCTTCTGTTGTTCTTGATACTTCAGATGAATTTCCATACCACAAGAACAATAGATTCATCTACCGTTTTGTGCACCAAAAAATGGCTTCTCAGCCTGCACTTGCATCTGATGGGGATACTTTGATTGCTCTCTCCTCTCCGTTGAATGGTTTGGATCATACACTGAAAAATGGAGACTATGTGGTACAGTAATTCTCATTTTGATTTGGGTTGCCATGGGTTTGCAGCAGTCAATAGTTTCTTGGAATATTATTTGATATCTTTCAGTTGCTAAGATGTCAATTTTACATGTCACAGTTTCCATGGTTTGTGTGATTTAAACATGTCTTTCTTTGACTCTTCTTTTTTTCTTTTCTTTCTCTGTTTTGGATGATATGTTTTGTATGCTTCTATTTTTAGATACAGAGTCATGGGGTGAATCTGAATGTTCTTAGAGGAAAGTACTTTCCAAAATACAGCTAGTTTGCAGTTTTTTGTGATGTTTATTCTGTCCTGTTGTAAATTCAACCATAAAGAAAAATATCTGACCATTTTGCATTTAGGTTTGCTTTGGAAAAAATTATTCAACCATTTTCGGAGAACTTTCATTTGCCTAGATTTGGTGTTTCATAGTCCACAGTGTACAAATCTTTTCCTTGGCCATGGGCGTGATTTTCCAGTTTTTTCTTCTGATAAGTGTAGATAGCAAGATTTGTCTAATTTTCTGCTTTTGTCACAAGGCATTTCAATTTTTCTTTTGAATCCCAAACTTAAGGCCTTGGGTCAGCCTGTATGCTGAGAGTTTGGTTAGTGCTTTTATTGGTATATTTCTCTTCCTGTAACCAGTTGGCATCTTGTCCAAATTTTAGCCTATGTAGTTGATTGGACTTTTCTTTGATTTGAATCCACTTGTTTATTTTCCATTTCCAATTTATTCTGCATGGCATCCATTGACTAGCACTTTTTTTAATTCCACTGAACAATTAATTGTTATTAGTTAGCTTTACATTCATATGGGGTCTTTCATAGATCATTAACTTCCCTGTTTCCTGAGTGTAGATCCTTAGTACTGAATCTGGCCTGCAGACTGTTGCAAGTGGAGTCATAACAGATATCAGTCGATTCCATGTTTCTGTAAGCAGAATAATCACTGTTCTCCTTTATTTTTTTCTTTCTCTAAATATACACTTGCAAACTGCATGCCCAAAATTTTGTTTACTAATTGTTACCCTGCACCATACCAATGCCACATTGGTCAGATAGATTTATAGCCTCTTTTGTTATGGATCCAAGTAATTACAAGATATTATTATTCCACTGTTACTTTCAGATCTCTTTTTCGAAGCGATTAAGACTTCCAGGCTGTAATTCCTCTTCCGAAGCAAATGAATTACTTCAGAAGGTTTGGTGGATTGACAAGGATGAAGCAATGACCTCATTTTCGGTGATGAGGTGCTTTCTAAATACTCATCTATCCCAAACTCGTAGACCTTCATCTTGCCCATTGCATAATGGCTCACGATTGTGTTTGGATGGTTGCATAAAGTCCATTCATACTTGTTTTGTTGCTGAAGGTTCAACCTTGTCCAACTTTTTCTACAAAGTACACAGAGTTCCCACCTTAGGAAGATGATCGTTGACCTAGAGGTGAGTGTCAGGTAGTGGCTTAATAGGATTACATTTCTGTGTACGTATACAGAGATATATGCATACTCACATATGGATAAGGTGTATATACATGCATGCCTATACATGTGTATGTATGTATGTATGTATATGCAAAACATATACATGCATGCACACTCACACACAACACACAGACACACACATACAGCATGTAGTTGCTGACATTCTGATATCCATTTCCTGGGCCTGCAAATGTGCCTTACTCATAGGCTCCAAGATTTGATAGTGGGGGTGTATTTAGCCAAGATCCAGCTATATCTTATATTTGGTCAGTGAAGAGTTTAAATGGTGATCAACGTCGAGCAATTCTTAAGGTCTGCCATTGCTTTCTTTTTGTGTTTAGAAAAATTTCGATGTTAGAGAAGCCCATACTCACCAATTTCATACATGTGTTGTTTCAGATTCTTACAGCTAAAGATTACACTCTAATATTAGGTATGCCTGGTACTGGGAAGACAACCACAATGGTGCATGCTGTGAAGGCCTTGTTGATCAGAGGTGCTTCCATCTTGCTAACATCTTACACGAACTCAGCTGTTGACACTTTATTAATCAAATTAAAAGCCCAGGTCATCTTTCATCTTTTAGGAAATTTATTAGGATATCAGGTTTCTTCTATAAATGCTTAATGTCTCAATATTTGCAATCCTGTAAGAGTATGCTAGGTTTCATGTAGTCAAGCAAATGTGTGTGAAATATTTAACTCCGATAGTAGAAAATAATTCCAAATTTATATGCACACCTAATGGTTGAAGACCAGCTTGAGCAAGAGATTTCCACAACCAGTATTTAGGATAAAAGCCAGAAATTATCTTGTTTCTGTCATGCGTTTCAAGTTACTTATCACTTTTGCTAGTCTTTGCTGGATGTGCTTGATTTGTCAAACTGTGCAGGACTGAAGGCATGTAGATAATTCTGAATTCAAATTGTGGTGGACCTGAACACGAAATGATAATTCTAATCTTCTTCTAATTGTAGGCTAAAAATGTAGTCTCTTTTTTACACAAATAAATTCTTCTGTTCTTTTAAATTGCGGAAATTAATAATTGTAGGGCATCGATTTTTTACGCATTGGAAGACATGAAGCTGTCCATGAAGATGTTCAGGCCAATTGTTTTTCAGGCAAAGACAAATAATTTACTATTTCTTCTTAATGTAATGATTGGTTGACATAATTTTAACTAT
The DNA here is from genome assembly GCA_019804595.1 of Bruguiera parviflora. Lineage (NCBI taxonomy): Eukaryota > Viridiplantae > Streptophyta > Magnoliopsida > Malpighiales > Rhizophoraceae > Bruguiera > Bruguiera parviflora. The sequence goes on along the minus strand of CM034054.1, from coordinate 139,542 downwards.
AGCTTTTACACCAGCAATGAACATGCACAGTGTAGAAGACATCAGACTACGATCAGACCAAGTCAAAGTAGTTGCAGTTACTTGTTTGGGAATTACAAGTCCCTTGCTTGCAAACAAGAAATTTGATGTATGCATCATGGATGAAGCTGGACAGATCACCCTCCCAGTAAGTGTTCTGTTTAGTTTGTTTAATGCATCTAATGTTTGTAAAGTTATCTAATGGTGCAATTTATTTACACAAACACACACACACGAAACCGGTAATCATTCCTGAAGGTTTCTTATTCATGTTAGAAAAACATGGTAGTAAACCTAGTAGATCTTTTCAAATTTTGTTCTAGATTTTTCAATCTGGTGTATTTGGATGAATTAGTTGAGAGTTTTGATGATGATCGTTTTTGATATTCTGACTCAAGTTTATGCTAGTAGATAAGCTAGACTAACAGTTTTCTATTTAGACAGTCTGCCAATTTGTCATGCAGGTATGTGCTTTGTGTTGTGAAAATAATTAACCTAAGACATATTGCATGAGCTGGAATTAATGTACTAATCACCTTTTTCCTGTCCGATCAGATTTCTCTGGGACCCCTGATGCTTGCTTCCACATTTGTTTTGGTTGGTGACCACTATCAACTGCCTCCACTTGTCCAGGTGCAATATTTTTGTCTCATTTTATTTGCTTCAGTTCCCCTTGTCAATAGTCCTCACTCACTGAAGCAATTGTATAAACTAAATTCTAGAGTACAGAAGCTCGGGAGAATGGAATGGGAATAAGTTTGTTTTGCAGGCTTTCTGAAGCACATCCTCAAGCAATTTTGGCTTTGCAAAGCCAGGTATCTCTAAAATCAATAGTTGGAAATTCCCAGGCCCAACTTCTTTCTTTTCCTACCAAGCTGCTATTCTTGCCATTCTCACAATGGTTCAAGTTAAACAAATTCTTCCATGCAGTACCGAATGTGTCAAGGGATTATGGAGTTATCAAATGCCTTGATATATGGTGACAGATTGCGCTGTGGTTCCTCTGACATAGCTAATGCAAAGCTTAAGCTTTCAAATTTAAGTTCTTGTTCATCATGGCTAAAAGAGGTAAGCTCATATTTGTCACATGAATTGCCAGATATTTCGCTGTTGATGTGCATGTTTCAGGCCCATAGTTTTCTCATGTTTTCATTTGTGAGAAACATTCAGCATTTGTTCTGCTGATCTGCATATTAGAGCTTCCTTCTCACGCATGTTTGCAGAATATTTGCAGTATATGTCTCATTGTAGGCATATGCTTATGTGAGAGATCAAAACTTGGCAATTCATTTCCAGCACGAGTTCTGTTCTATTTTTTCCCAAGCCTGTTTCTTCTATGAATCTGTCTAGGCCAAGTCTGACCTAACCAACTTGATGTGTTAGGTATTATCATTGACCATATATCCTCAATAAAACGGTTGACTTCATTTAGAGATTTGGGTCTGCATTATCATTATGCATTTTCTATTCGAAAATTTTCATGTCATCATGAATATTTCTGTGCTAAAGTACAAAATCAATGTTGTATCCTTAAAACTGCTACCGTAATTATTGTTGCAGGCTCTGAATCCAAGCTGGCCTGTTGTATTCATTAACACAGGTTTGCAATAATTTTTTCATTTTTTGCCATCATCAGTATTGAGGGCATGATATTTTCAGATGGCTCCTTTTACTCACCAATTGGCTTCCATAACTCAGATATGTTGCCTGCTTTTGAGGCAAGAGATTCCAAGACTCTGAATAACCCAATTGAAGCTTACATGATTGCAGAGGTTAGATCTAAACTTGCAAATGTTGTGGGTGGTACTTGCCATCTAAGACCAAAAAAAAAAAAAAAGCATCTTAGTTGTTTTTCTTATGTGTTGCAAACAATATGACTAACTTGGACTGATTTCCCATTCTGTTTTTGTCATAGGTCACACAGGAATTAATTAAAAGTGGGGTTGAAGTTGAAGATATTGGCATCATTACCCCTTATAACTCTCAGGCAAATCTTATCCAAGCTGCCGTTAACATAAAGTCCGTGGAAATACATACTATTGATAAATATCAGGTTAGGCCAAGTCACAGATTACATCATTGATGAACATTCTTCACCCTCTTGGAACTTGATTATATGTTGGATAAATTTACAAAATTAATTAAGGTCACTATTGTTTCAGTGAAGTCTTATGAATGATATATAGCTTGGAATATAATTGTGACCAATTTCTTGCCCACCAGCTGCCTTTTTATCTTGGGCTCTTATATGCGATCATTTTATGTTTGTATAGGGAAGAGATAAGGACTGCATACTAGTGTCATTTGTTAGGTCTAGTGAAAATCCGAAAAACTGTACTTCTTCATTGCTCGGAGATTGGCACAGAATGAATGTCGCGATCACCCGGGCCAAGGTAAGCAGCCAGATGGTCTCAATCATTCTATTTTCTAACTCCAGGAGTTCATGCATGAACTCTTCAAGTCATGTTTGGGTGAATGATATGGATAGCTTGAGAGTTTTGCTGCTGATTTATGATCTTAGTTCTTTTTGTCAAATGGATGGTAAAAAAAAAAGGACCACTCCAGAATTAAGGGTTATCCACGTTCTGCAGACGTATTTAACGTTGAACAAATTGTTTCTGCAGAAAAAACTGATAATGGTGGGGTCATGCAAAACCCTTTCCACGGTCCCTTTATTGAAGCTCCTCGTGGAGAAGGTTGACGAGCAATCGGGCATTCTGAATGTGTCCATGGTGGATATCAACTACAAAGGCATCAAAAAAGAGCTAAAACGATGTTCCCAGATCAGATAACCATTTGTTTTCAGTGCTTTATATATATATATTTCGCACCATTGTAAATGGCAATTTTGAGGGTTACTGTTTGTCCACGCGGGGTCATTTAAGCGTATATGTTATGAAATAAAAAAACAACAAAAAGAAACACACACAAAATCAGGGATTGTAATCTGAAGGTAGAGGCATCTTTTAAATTTTTTTTTTATTTAATAAAAAGAAAAACTTTGCACCATTATTTTAACTCGAGAATACAATTGAGAATATATTTAAGGCTCGCAGCTTATACAATATAGACATCCTTATTATTGGCGTGGGACAATTTTTGCTCGTTGCCCCTCGACAAACCACCGTGCAAGCCCATCACGTCCCCTACCCCAGCCGCGTGTCTTTAACGTCGTTCCAACATGATGGGTGATGGGGCACAACTCACGTGTCGAAGTGTGTCTCCGTCTCATGCTCACAATTCATTCATTCGCGCAGAAGAGAATGAAAAGAAACAAGAAACCCAAAAGCAAAATACTATGGAAAGAAAAAGAATTAAGCAAAAAGAAAAAGGCACGCGGGGCCTTCAAAGGCGGTAAAATTCCACGTGCACCCTGCCTAACCTGTTTTATGTCACGTTACCTACTCAAAAGAAAAGCGAAAAATTCTAGTTCATACCTCAAGAATCTCAACACTCTCAGTGTCTGTCGTATGGTATGCGACAAGTATGTATTTTTAAAATTTCGATATATTTGTACTTATATCTATATACATTTTTATGTTCGTGGTTATATTCATGATCGTCATATTAAGTTACGCACTTCATTTCATATAATAAATTTATTATTAGTGTAATGCTTTTAAGACTGTTAATCTCGCATCTATAATTGTTAAATATACCATTCCCATATCAAGAAAACCTCAATCAATGTAACATTAAATGCGGGTACGTGCTCTATGAGAGAAATATTAATAGTTTTTTAAGAAAGTTTATTATTATTTTTTTAATGTATCTTTTTTTTCCTTGATATGTTCTTTATTTCTTCTTACTTTTTCAGCTGATAGTGAGGTGCCGGTTGAAGAAGAAAAAAAGTGGATAAGGATCCCGGATGAAGAATCACTGTTGTAAATAGTCCAAGTATGTCTACCGTCTATGTAATAACACTTATATATTTTGACGTGTGTTCTTAATAAAACTATTAAGTGTGTTCTTCCCTTTATTTATTTATTTATTTATTTATTTTATTGGTGCAACTGTTCTTCTTTTTATTATTATGATGCAGTATAATATAATAAAACCATTGTGTGTGTTATTCCCTTTATATATATGCAGCAGACTGTCGAGAGGGATCATCTAGCCATCATATCCTTGGATTTTTTTTTATTTTTTATTTTTGGATGACTTTCTCAAAAATAAAAACTTTAGTTATTAAGCTGCCATTAACGAACTGGGAAAACAAATAAAAGAAAAGAAAAAAAAAAAAGGAGGCAAGAGGGTACCTATAAAAGGGGAAAGTGGCAGATGGCAGTAAATTTACGTGCGCAAAATGTGTCCAAACGAAGCTGAGAACTTATATTTTACAGTTCGCAGGTAGGCGTCTATGGCATCTAGTTCTAGTTCAAACAGATGGGTGTGATCACATTAACAAGTTCCCCAATTATCTCTGCCCAGTGGAACGGGCAGAAGAATAAAATCTCACACCACACATATCACCTTCCTGTCATTGATCGATAGATGCTACGAATGTTTTGGCTGAAATCAAGAAGGGCAACAGACCTGACATTCAGAGGAGGAAGTTTCCGTTCGCCACTCACACCATGCGTTGATTAAGATTATTCAATCCAACCATGTATAGATTAAGATATCTTCGTATGAAAAATTTTGTTTAAAACTTAATATCGAAGCACATTTAATAGACAATTCAAGGTTAAACAATGACAAATTCTAATTAAATAGTTTAATTAAACATCTTCTTAAATTATTTTTATAAAATCATTAAAATATATGTTTAGTATGTTATTATTAAATATTTAACACACACACACACACACACACACACACACACACACACACACACATATATATGTAAAAGTAAGATTAAGAATGTATATATTTTATTATTATTTAGCTTTTAAAATATAAAAATTCAGGCCTTTTTTATATTTATAATTGCATGTTAAAATTAAAAATTTATTTCTTCTAATTAATTAATCTTATTAAATATTTTTTATTAATTTAATTATATTTATATAAATAATTTTCATAATTTTAATTATGCATATTGATTCTATAAAGTTGAAAAATTTATTTATGAAAAACTTAAAATTATAATCAATTAAAAGAAATTAACTCAACTTGATTCGATCACTAAAAGAATTAATCGTAAGTATGAAAAGAATTATTTGTTTGCAAATAATAACGTATGATTTGTTATGTGTTATGTAAATGAACCCAAATTTTATTCAAAAATTAAATGTGAAATTTTGTTAATTTAATTAATAAAATTTAAAAAGGAAAATGAATTATGATTTTGTATTTAATTAAATATATATTATTAGAATATGTTTATAGATCGAGTCTACTCGACAATATTTGCAAAAGTTCTTCTGGTTAATGTCAAATTAAATGCCTTGGACCCCCAATCCATACGGAAACAGACATCCATTTCGTTTGGGTCATCATATTCAACTCGCTTACATTTTCGCCTCTGTCTCCTACAAGTTTACACGTAACTGACACACGCACACACACACGACCCCCCCCCAAAAAAAAGATAAAAGAAATCCAATTCATCACCATCAATTGAAATTATTAAATGCACAATTCACGTGCCAAAGTGCGTCTCCATCTCATGCCTACGTGTAATCCATTCATTCAGGCGGAAGAGAACGAAAATTGAAAAAAAAAAAAAGAAAGAAAACTATAGAAAGAAAATGAATTAAAAAAAAAAGAAAGAAAGAAAAAAGAAGCAAGCGTGACCTTCAAAGGTGGGAAAATTCCTCGAGCACCCAACCTAACCTGCTTTATGTCACGTTGCCTACCACGGAGAAAAGCCAAAATGTTCCGCCACATACATGTATGCATTTCGACAATCTCTATTATACATGTCATATAATATTCAATACAAGTCTACTTTTTTTTTTTTTATTGTTTTTGTGTGTGTGTGTGTGTGTGTGTGTGTGCGCGCGTGTGTGACTTCGGATGTATTTATTTAGTTGATACTTGCTCATCTTATACATTCAGTAATTTTCGCTTTCTTCATTTAGGAAAAAAAGTGCACCTGCACGTATCTTTTTATGTGTGCATGGTCACATTCATTGCCCATCGTTGTCGTTAGTTATACACTTGAGTAAATATTGTTGATTTACTTCCAGTGTAATGCTTCTAAGACCATTAATTACATGTAACCTCGGTGCCACACACACACACACACACACACACACACACACACACATGCTTCCCTCGGATCAGGAGCTGCCCCCCATTCCACGGTGGTCATTTTATTGGAGCCTTTTGGGGGATGACTTGATTTCTTTTTTCCTCTCGTTTTCGTCGTTACGGTGAGTATACCATCGTGTTAGCTTAGGCATCAAGCCGAAGCTTTGATCTTTCTCCAGTGCAGTCGACAATTTAACCTGCTCCGTTTGCTTAACCCCAAGTAGAATAACTTTGGTTGTTAGTCCCCACAATGGGATGTCAAAATTAAGTTGCTTTCTGCGTAAATTGTATATTGTGCTCTCAAGCCATATAAAATACAAAAATTGTATTATTTTCGGATTCCGCCGAGTCTCCATAGAAGTCATATGGTATTGATGTAACGCGGTGCAAACAGATGGTCTAGATGATGAGACCGTTAGTTCCCATCAGCCGGCGGACAAAAGTTGCCGACAACGAATTACATTTTGAGTGGACTGTAGGATGTGGGACCTAATAGATTTTGTGCACATACGCACCTAGAGTTCCATTATCACATCAGTATGTCGTAATTTATACAATAGAGTGGTGATGTATTCCATCTTAGAGATCTCTCTCTGTTATCACCTAATTTTTTTTTTTTTTTT